>VXBH01005057.1:1325577-1405424 GCA_013400035.1 Rynchops niger | reverse complement strand
TTTTTTTTTTTTTTCAAAGGAGTTTGAATCGCAGTGGCATGCTAGGGAGGAAAATCCATACGGTAAGAAGTAATGTAATTACGCAGGAACCTTGCACTCCCAGTTGGTAAAGGTTGAAATACTCTTCCTTGGAAACAGTGCAAGGTCTGTGTTGCAGAGAAGTTATGCATAAGAGAACAGGTGATCAGTCTCACCTCTTTCTTGCCTTGTGGTCTTAGACTTTGGGTTGCCGAAGGGCTGCAAAAAAATTGTACTAAAGACATCCTGCTGAGAATCAGAGGGGAATGCAAGATGTCAGCAGTCTGCTTTACCTGAAACTTCTGTCATGAGCTCTGCAGAAAAAGTTTGATACCTCTTTGGCCAAGAGAATTGTTTGCACATGCTGTGAATGACTCTGGAAAAATGACGATATCCTCATCTTTACCTTCTGCTCCCTAGGGGAAACTCAGTAAATCATGATCAACATTGCTACGCTCAAAAACTCTTAATGAAGCTGAAGGTATACAAAAAACCCCAAAACCCTTATTACTATAGCTTGGTTTATTCTGGGTGGTATATTTGTACAAAGCATGGCTCTGCCAGTCCGTTTGCGTTCATCTCGGTTTAATATCACGCTATTCCTGTCGCAGCAAGGAGCTCCCTCTATAATGCAGTCCTGACCGTCGTGGTTCTGAAATCTTGCTTTTGCAAGTATTTAACTTTTAGTGATAGTTCCTGATGTTTAATTAAGCTGCACAGTTTGAGCTGAGGTGTTCTCAGCTTTTGGAGGAGGTGAGAATTTATTGGGATGTTGGAAGTAGTTAATTGGTCTGCAGTAGAGCTTGAGAAGGTAAGAGTAATTTTGCTGATACTGAGAAGTTATAAGCAGTTTGGGGCAAAGATTCAGTGTGCACGATTCTTTTATAAACACAGACGGGACTTATTTAGTACTGATAATGTGTAGGAGCAAATAGTTATGGGTTGAACAGAATGACCCTAGAATCATTACTAGTGTGTTCAGGTCTCTTCAGTGATTAGGAAGGAGATTCTTCCTAAGTTTCGATGTCCTTTAGGTTGGGTATAAATTTTCAGTGGTGTTCTGTGAGTGTCATAAGAGATGTTCTCCGGCTTCTTGCTTGGTCAACTCCTGGCTGGTTATAGTCATATCGGCTTAAAAATCCAAAGCATAAATTATCTTGTGAATTAGGTGTAACCTAAGGCTAAACTCCAACACTTTCTTCATGCTTAGCAGAACTTGCCAGTTAAAAGCTTTTCACGTAGGAAACTTTCTTATAGTCTTATGCAGATCTTGAAGAATAGGAGGACAAAAAAAGAAGCTGTACTCTCAACTGAAGCATATGTAGAGAAATCTAGTTAGTCTTCCAGAACATGCATAATAACAGCTGATTTTGCAGATCATGTGGGTTCCAAAGAGGCACAGGTTGACAAATTCTGAATCTGATTTTTTATTTTTAGTTCCTATTTGATTTATCCTACCGGGAAGCATGTTATGATGATAATTTTTCATGTAGTTATTAAAAAATACAGAAACGTCAAACTGTCTTACAGCAGGATTCAAAACTTGCCAGTAGAGTTTGTTAATTTTTGGTTATTGACGTGAAGATTGCAACGTTGGGGATGCATTCAGGGTGCAGGATGTAACTCTTTTGGATGTATTATTATTTCCCAGATCTGTTATTGACAGGGAGTATAATAATCCAGAATATATAATCCAGCCTGCGTGCCCCTGTTCCAATTTCAGAAGTAGATTCTATTCCTAAATTACGCAGGTCCTTTTGCAAAAAAATCTTATTTTCCGTCAGGAATACCAAAAGAATAAGAACATGCACAGCTTTCCTTCATTTGGGAGTCGAGGCTACTTCTGATAGTTCTAGATGAGAAGAGACAAAGAATGTCTGGAAAAAGGAATGTTATAGTATGAATAATTCATTTCTTGTTTTAAGTGAATGAGCATTCATAGTTATATTTTAATTGACGAAATTTGTTTTCAATACAAGGCACTATGAATGGCTTGACAAAATGTGTTATTTGCTTGTATAATGCAATGCGAGTGAGGCATGCGATTGGAGCTTGGCTTCCTGCTGGATCCCAGGTGACTCTGCTGTCAGCTGGCCCTCCAGATGGCACAGATCTCGAGATGACGACATGCTGGTTTATGAAGTGGAAAGTGTAATTACTGTGTTAACAATGCATAATGTTGGATTTACTGTTGGTACTAAAGCGAGAGAAGTTGAATAATACATCACTAAAATCTCTCTCAGGAAAAGACAAATGCTTTAATCCATGAAGAATGGCTTCACTGGCATCCTTAAAAAATTTTCAAGTGTCTTTCAAAAGGGCTTTTTACTTCCTATCCAGCAACAAGAGAAATAATGCACTATGAACAAAAGCAAAGACTTCTATCCCTTCTCCAACTGTTTCATGACTTGTTTGACAGCGTCAGTCTTGAACACAACCATCTGAATGGCCACTGAAAGAATAAAAATGGCATGTAAATGTGAAGCGTGATTGCATTTGAGACACTTCGTTGTAGTTTGGGCTGGACGGGCCACTTGAATGAACGACAGATGCTCTCTTTGTCCTCTCTCTCCTTCAGAGAGGAGAGAAAATGAGAGACTTACAAGTTGAAAAGAAACTAAACTACTTCAAGGAGATATTAATTATTTTTTATTATTAACAAGAAAATAATGCAGTATATGCAAAACCATATCGAGTTCCCACTGGTAGGCACTGGGAAAGTCCCAGACTGGACTCTGCGGAGGATGGGAGCTGAACTCAGGAACTGGATTCAGGAACACATGGAGCGGGATCAAAGGCAGACAAACAGAGTCCTCCTTGGACACTTGCCACTGAAGATAGAGACTCTGACCCCTTTGATCTCTCAGCTTTTGTACCGACCCCTGTTGGTCAGTTTTGGGTCCTCTGCTCCTCCGTCTGTGCTTTTCTGCTTCCAACACTTCAACAGGGTAAATAACAAAGTTAGCTGACCTTGGTTGTTACAGCAATAAGTATAAGCAGACATTATCTCTGCTAGAAGCAGGCATTGTCTGAAAACTATGCTATTAATTTCACAGAGCTCAGTTAGAAGAAGTTTAGCTGAAAAGTAAAACTACAGGGGAAAAAAAAAAAAAGTTCTGTTTTATCTCAAACCAGGACGCACCTGTACAACCCTTTAAAATGTGAATTTTGAAGTACTGACAGAATGTGCCTCTGGTGACCCGAGACTGCAGATGTGATCTGTGACTACAACTAGTTTAGGTCGCCCAAGGAACTGCTTAATGCTTTTCTAATCTCTTTAGCTCTCTTGAAATTCTTGATATGTTATGAAGTGATGTATTACTAAGAAGAAGATAGTAGTACACTATTTTATAACTATGCATATAATACATGTGCGCACACACATATATATATATTTCCACTGTCCTGTTGAGCTGTCTAGTAAAAAAACCGCAAACGCTCCTCTGAGATTGGTAAAGACTGGTAAGGTTACTGCAAGTAAGAGTTGCTACATTAAAATCTGGGATTGAACCCTAGGGATTAAAAATCTTTAATTACTGTGTGTATTGTGTGTGTGTGTGTATATATGTATATATTAAAAAAAAAAAAAACAAACACTAGGGGAAATCTCTTGGTTGATGATATTGTGTTGTACCTATCTTGATATTTTGGCCTTAAATAGGACAGACATCGAGAATAATAATTATCTGTCAAAGTCAGCAGTTGACTAGTGGAGAGACTGGTAAAGAGAATATTGGTGGAAGCATCAGAGGGCAGCATCTCTTCAGTGCAAATGGAAGTGTATAAGCTAAGCCATTCTTAGGTCATAAATTTGCTATCAGCTGTCTCTTGGATACATTTTAAGGTAAATCCTTGCTACTGTACAGTGTGTAGGATGGGAAAAGCTGATGCGTTTATATCTTCCGCTCCTCCACAAGAAGGCAGACAGGTGCCTTCGTATTTGCTGAAGTAGAAGGAAGACAGGCGATAACTTAAATTTCTGTCTAGGTGATGAAGGCTCTGAACAGATGCTAATGTATTGTAAGTTAATGTAGCGTGTTTGCTACGTTAATGATGAATGTGATCGTGGAGATAGGTCCCAACAGTCAAGTGTCAGCCCTGTTCACATCTTCATATCTGTACTTGCTTGTTTTCTGCAGGTGGAAATGAGACATGGTTGGATAGAGGGTAACAGGATCAGTTGTGTGCCTTCAAGTGCATACAGGACTGATGTCTAAAAGCTAGTTCCAAATTGTATTACCACCACTGACGTTAAATGTATTTGAAATACCTACAAGAATACAGCACTCGGTAATTAAACTGTTTCATTCTGAAAAATGACCTAGTCTATTTAAAAAGTACATTGTATTTCCCAAATATTGTGTAGTTACCAACTTTGTGGTCTTTTTCTTCCAAGGCATGATCTTCCTTGAACAAGCTGTCCTGGACTCCAGAATGCATAGTAATATTTTTTGAAAGGGATTCTTATAATGAATCCTATAAGTAACAAGGGTCAAAGTGATACTTCTCTTGTTTTGCTTTCAGGCAGCTGATATTAAGTACGTTGTTTTATTCCTAAAATATTGCTTCATGTATTTTACAAGTAATACGTCTGTGTTACTGTTCTATTTTCAAGTGTGCAAGCTCCTTACATTGACTTACCAAAACCATTCCTGTAACGGGAGAAGGAAGACCGTAGGAAACAATTCATATGCTTTATTTTAGCCTGTTTGCTTGCACTCTGTTTGCCTGCACGGTATCTCCATACTAGAAAAACTTACTTTGGTGTTTGGCTTTACAACAGATGCCTTGTAAACCATCAAAGTATTTGTGGTTTAGTTTCCCAATTGTCAAGATTTGCAGCCAATGAGAGAACGTTCACAAGCAGCGTATGCAGCGTGTGGAGCAGATTTTCTCTTCTTCTGAAATAAATATTAGCCTCCTTGAACAAATGCTGATACCATCTCGATTTCATGATCTCAGTAGTCCCTTCCTGTATTCCTATAATATTTAAAGACTGTTATGATAGTCTGATATTGGATGTCTTAGGAACTACTGGCAATGTTGATTTTCTAATACATGTCATCACTTTGCTTCTAAAGAATGATGATGGTTGCATATGCTCGTAAACAGAAATGTAAATATTGATGGTTCTTGTAAAATAAAAGTATATTTGAGGCACGCTATTTAATGATGCAGAGGTCTAGATTTATATTAGCCATTATCTAATAAAAAAAAAATTACAAAGTTATTCAATACATGCCACTTTAAAATGTCATGCCCTGGTATTTAAGAATTCCAAGAGTAGGCTCTGGTAGACATGCTATATTCTGTTATTTTTAGTTGAAGACATTGCTTTTAAGGGTATTAAAAATACAGTATAAATTTCACAATGTTTCATATCATCCAAACTTCTTTAAAAGGAACAAAGTTAGTGCTTAGGAAACATGCATCTATGGCAACTGTTACCTAGAAAAATAAGACAACGTCTTCCATTAATGTTGTCTTCCAAAGCGTTTCTCCATAGATCACTTCAAGGTGTTAAATGAATACTTATGGATATTAATGAATTAGATTACAACATCACAATTAAGATTTTTGGGAAAAGTTTTTGCCAGGAAATAGTTAATGCTTATAGTTAAAGGCTTTTTTTTATACTCGTAGTTCACACTGTGTGTTTTTCTAGTTCTTTAAGAAACTAGCTAGACATCAGTCACTGTTACCAATGAACTCAGGTTCTCCAAGTTTGACCTACAAGGTGGGGTGCACTCATGCATTGCACCACCCTTCCTTATAGTACAACACCGAAAATAAAGAAGTGTTCTGGTGTGGGTTTTCTTGTTTGGCTGTTTGTGGGTTTTGTTTATCTTGGTTTTTTGGTTTGTGGTTTCTTTTTTTTTTTTTTTTTTTTAAATGATGGAAACAACTGTGGAAGGTTTCTGTGCAGGATTTGACTTCTGGGTGAGCCGGTGGGAAGAGTGGGAGGATCCGAGCCTGTATAAACTGAAATAGGTGTAGAGCTGACCTTACGTTTCCTAACATTATCATAATTGACCTTTACATCTTAAAGAGAATGCTGAGCCCTGTTGTTTGGTTTGGCCAGGTAAAATATTTTCTACCAATGTTATTTAATCGCAAAAACATTTTTGATAATTCTTAAAAACCTACGTGCTCTACAGAAATGAGTGAATCACGGCGGTAGCTCTGGTTTGCTGTCAGCTCAGCAGTCTTTCAGCACAAGGAAGGAATGCATGGGCTGGCTGATTTCTTAACAGCCTGTCTGGCGAGCTGACTGCGAGCTGTGAAAACTGAAGCCCTAAGAAGTCCTCTTCTCTAGATCCAGGCACCAAAAACCTCCTGATCGAAGCTTTTAGGGCTCTTGGGGGGGAGCCCTGGTTCTGGCTGAGACAGTTTCATAGTGTTATTCTATCCTGTTATGTGTAAGTTTTAAAAAGCTGTTCATCTTTGTGTTCTTGATCCAAGATGCAGGTCTTGTTCTGTGTGGAGACCACATGTGTCTCGGGAGAAGCTGACTGAAGCAGCGCTAACAACATTGACAGTTGTGAGCTTAAAGTATTAAAGATCAAATAATTGTTGGTGAAGTAACAGCATAGAGTGATCTTTTTTCCCAGCATTGGATAAAGCTTGGGTTTTTCTATTGGGTGAGGAGAGTGCTCTACGCAGTTATCATCTTGTCCCATGGGTCCTTTGGCAAACAGAAGTCCATGGGAAAAAGTGCTGTCGGCACTCAGGATGCTGCTGGGTTTCCTGGCTGAGACCTGCAGGCAGGCAAGGAAGCCTTTTCCAGTGCTCCTTTCTCCCTTCATGGAAGAAAGAAGAAAACAGAACAGCTCTATAATGCACTGGAAAGAAGATTAATATTCTAGCGCTGTGTAGAAGAAAGGGGACATATTATTTTTTCCTATTCGTATAGTTTGGTGATATTGTTAATGGGAAGAAAAAAAGAGTATGTGTTTTGCTTTTCCCTGAAAGAAAACTGAAACTTCTTTAAGGTTCACTTATACAGCTGTATAGAACTTCTAGATTTTTAACTGTATTGCTAGTTTTGATCTAGCTTAAGAAATATCTAGAAGACGACTTTGATTATAGAAGTACAACTAACATACTTTTCAATATATGATGTAATGTTGAAAAAAACATTGTTTGTCAGACTCTTTAATGTGCAAGTTCTAATGCAAGATGTAGTCTGGTAGCTGAGGAAAGCTGCAGGAGTAAAGGAATGAGTTAATTCATAACTTAGTTGTGAAAATTATGATGGCAAAATTCGGCATTGGCATGAGCGCTCTGTATCATGTTTCAATCGTTAGATATTCTACTGGCTTGCTTTCCTGTGTTTGTTTTGAAGAATTTGTCTAACGCCAGTAAAACATCCATGCTTGTAGCGAATCCAACAGTATTCCAGAGTTCAGTGATGGAAGAATGGTTGTGAAATCCCGATCTAAATAATGTTTTACTGTGACAGCTGAAAACGTTCTTCAGATGTGTGGGTGTCCAGTCCTTGTGATTATGAGTCTGTGTTTGGCTTCAGCTAGAGCTTGTTGGCTGGACGTGTCCATCTTCCTCCTTTCTCCGTGCGTGTGTCCGTGTGAGCTTGTAGCAAAATGGAGAGCAGAAAGCTGCCTGCTGTCTGAAATACCCTTAAGATTCTCTTCTTCCTACAGCTCTTCGGCTTCCTCTGTTTATATTTGCTGTTTGCATTTTTCCTTGCTGCAGTACCTTCCAAAATAGTTGATAATTCAGCGTGCAATGTAAATTGAGTAGAGGGGATGCGATGTGTTGGGTGAGAGGTGGTGAAGGTAATTGACCACTCTTGCTGCATTCTAGTCTTTTATTAATGCTTTTAGGAATGCTTTTGGAAACTGTTTTCAAACTGAAAGGCTAACAGGAGGAAGAATAACAAAAAGCATGAAACAATACTTATTCTAAACCTAACACTTATTTTTATGTTTTCTGGCCTATTTTTAAACCATAGCTGCTCAGGGCCAGGAGGTGTGTACCTTGGCTTATTCTCTGTTGTCTGAATTTACCACGGCCTGCAGAAGCATAAAAGATGGCAAGTGGTGGGGCGAGTCAGTAGATATTTAAGAATCAGTAATGATGTGGTGTATGGTGTGGATACTTCCTAAAAATATTTTCTTTTGATATGCAGGATTGAGTGTGAACTTGGCATATGCAGAGTAACTTAACAAGGGCAAGCCAAAGTGTCCTGCTACTGGGGAAAGACTGACTAGGTTAACCTTTGAACATGGCTGGCATGTGAAAATATTTCCTCTTCTTGTCATTACTCTCCTCTTCCTCCTAACCATCTTTCGGTCAGACCATAACCATAGATACATTCAGGAGAAAATGTATGGGGAAAAAAATAGATATTTTTGCATAGAAGTATTGAGACAAGTGCCTAGAAGTATCCACCCTTTGGTGTGAAAGGGATTTCCTGACTAGCTTATGTTGCAGAAATGAAAATCAACAATCACTGCAATATTTAATAGACAATGTGCTTAAAAACACCTTAAAATCCTTTTTGGTTGAAGAATCCATTTAAGATTTTCTTTTTTTTTTTTTTTTTTTTCCTTCTCTCTGAAGAAAAATTATTTAGGGACTGCACTCTAGAAGGAAGATTGAAATGCTGAGACATACTTGTGCTTTGAGTGGTAAATTAATTGCATTTTCAAGCCAGGTTATGTATCTTAAAACCTCAATATAAATGCGTGTATGGTATATCCATGGGGCACAGCAGATGTTGCCTTATGAAGCATGTATTGAATATATAAGGAAGAGAGGCAGTGGTAAACATCGCTCTGTCAGATGCTACATAGCCTGAGGAGTTAATAACTATTATCAGTGCAAAGCTGAAACCACATACGGGGGGGGGGTTGTAGCCTTTACTGAATTTTTCAGCACGGTTTCTAGCACAATATGAGCATGCAAGGGATAAATTGCCAAAGCCTGTCTCACTGGTACTTATCTCAGAAGCATTCAGTTGTTTGGCTAAACAAAAGGCTTACAAGCATTAGCGACTTTCTCTTTGTATGCCCTTTTCTCCTCTGGGTGACATCTGACAGGTTTGGGCAGCATTTTCAGTTAACATAGTTTCTGCAGCTGACTGAAAAACAAGACAAAAAAGGATCCCTGTGCTGGTCAACGCAACACATCTGCGCCATGTGGTGTCCCTTTGCTGTAGTACACTTGATCAAATTTGTTTGGGAGGCTTGTTTGTCAAGATCTGTCCTGATACAGTGCCCATAAAATATGAAGAAATAAAGGTAATTGTTGTTTTGACTAGAAAAAGAATCTCCCTAGAATGTTTCTCCCTTATGTCATTGCATTCTGTGCTCTAAGATTTACCTGCAAAATCTTTTTTCTTCTTACAGAAGTGTTTCCGTCTAATTAAGCAAAATGTTATTCTCGCCCCAACACTTTCATTTCATTACTACCAGTACTTCCAATTTGCACAAAACTCCTATTCAGAGCAATTCAATATCAGCTGCTGATGGTCAGTTCAGTGTAGCTCAGCATTTTTCTCCCTCTCTAAAGAACGTTTTTGTATTTGGAATTGAACATTTGTGTGTGTGCACATGCCTATTTCCCCAGCTGCTGCTCTGCTACTAAAAACTTTGATTTATGATGGTTTCATTCTTATAATTGCTCTGGTGTTACTATGTAAAACGGAAAATGCTGTTTATTTTCATCCTAGATGACTCTTATTGAAATAAGCATATATAGATACTCTGGGAGATGGGGAGAATGGTGTTCTGCAAATGGCAGTGACCCCAGTAGTTGCCCTTGTAGCTGAAAGACACAGCCATGGTAGGCACAGTACACAGGAAACAGAATATCCCCTTAAGTGTAATAATAACAGGTACTGCTAACGGGCAGGTACTGAGGTCTAGTTCAGAGATCCAGTTCAGTCTCTGACTCTCCGCTGATCTCACGTTGACCATAAGTGTCAGACAAACAGCTCAGATGTAACGATCTCTTGCATTTTCTTCTTGGAAAAAAATAAACAATCCCATTCCACCTGGAATGGTCGGGGAGTTTAATCAAAGTAGAAAGCAAGTAGACGATGAGCTTAGCGAGTTGCGTGGCTTCCATCGGATGCTGTTGCAAATCGTGGGGTTTCAGATAAAGCTAACTCTGCTCCCTATTTCAAAGGCCAAAAAAATGCAACAATTCTAAAAGTGCATATTTTAAAGCTCAAGAAAACTTTTTTTGAAGGCATACCAAAAGTTGAAACTGTTTTGGTTCCTTTTCTTGAAGTAGCTAGAGGTTATTTTTTCTCAACCAGTAAATTTTCTATTAAATTTTATTTTCACTTAAAAAATATTAAGAAAGCATAACTTACATTAGTACGAAGCATGGATATGCTCTTACAGACTGTCTCTGCATCAGTCTTTATGGAAAGTATGATGCAGTGTGCTGTCAGATAAGAAATAAAGAACATCTGTCTTTCCAGGGTGTATCTTTCAAAAACACTGGTTTGGCAAAACTTAAGTGGAGTTTGACTGTGCCAAATGCCAAAAGTCTGTAAATGTTAACGCCATTAGAGCCGAGGGTGCAAGTTACTTTCAAGAAGCTCAATATGCAGCGTTTTACAGGGACGCTGGTCCTCTGGATCTCAGGAGGTCTGGTTCACTTCTGAGCTGATTTGTAAGCTTTCTCTGCATGTTCTTGGCCAAATGGCTTCATCCTAGTCTATCGATTCTGGAGAAAGGGATACATGCTTCATTTGGAAAATTCTAAATGCCCGTGACAGCTGTCCCACACTTTGCCAGAGCACATGTGATTACATTTTCTTTCACAGGTAAAATCCTTCTGTAGCCAGGGAGCCTACAGGCTTCACAGCTCCCTTCCTGAAGGGTTAACACCGACAATCACATTTCACTTCAGTCTGTTTCTGAAATCATATTGATAATGTGTTTTTTTCCAAGGAAAATGTATATTTCTGTTTATTAGTACATATTTTGTTACAAGGCAAGGTGTCTGAATGCTTTCTCTATTTTCTACTTCAATATTCTTGATTTAATATTCTTGATTCTTGTGTCAGGTGTCTTGTATATTCCTTAGAATGCACACCTGCTTTTTCAGTCTATAGAAGTGTACCTTGAGTACCGCGTACCTTAAAATGAAGCTGTGGCTCCTGCAAAACAAGGTACACAAGCTGTCCCAGCAGAGCTGTGTAAGAGAACAATCTAGAGACTGCATCGTATATGTTGTAATGCATAAAATCCATGCATTTCCCTTTTCTTGTGCTTACTGTACATTTCCTTGGGCTCTTTGCCACACTCCCTTTTTTTCTTCTTTTTTATCAAAACATTGTGTAATGTTTTGAATAATGATTTCTTAATCCTCCTTAGGACTGAGTATTGCCAAAATATGAACAATAACTGTTGTATGATATTTTGAAGACTGAAAGAGGTTGACATTAAGGAAACGATTGCAGATAAAGGCATATTTGTCATTAATTAGTAAGCTTGATTGTGTCTTCTTTCTTTTTTTTTTTTTTCCTTTGGGCTTTATTTCTTCCTAATGAATTTTTCAGCCTAATCAAACAGCACTGCTGGAAAATGCACTTAGAATCTTCTCTGCCTGACTGACTTGTAACTGATCTCCCGCGCTTGTCCCCCTACAATCAGCCTAAAAGAGACTAAATTTATACCATAGATTATTGTTGTAGGTAAAATAACTGCTAATCTGGGATTAATGATTGAAAGCTAAAGACTTAAGAGATAGTAATGGTAGGAACGTGTCAGTGGGAAACTAGTGTAAATGTGTCCCTAAATGTAATGATATGGGGACACTAAGCCAAGCACACTACAGTGGAATTTAGTTCAGTCAATGTATTGGAAAGTAATATCAGATATTATTAAAAACAATTGTAAGTTGTGAAGGAATACTTGGGCCAAGCTGATGTGAAAACAGGCAATGCTGATGTGCTGGTGGTGTCCAGGACAAAGGTAGATTGGTTTTGAGTGAGTTTAATGTCTGCTCTTTATTTATTGTATCTTGTACTCTTCTATTAAAGTTGAGACTTTCAGTGTTGTATGAAATGAGACCTAAAAGCTATTGTCTGTACTTTGTCTTCAAAGGTCACTCACGCTAACAGGCTGGTGGTTTGTCACAGCAGCTCATGTGGAGGTTCTGCTGAGGGTGGTGCACGCCAGCGCTGGGGTGCAGCACCACGGCGTGCCTTGGGTAGCTCCAGGCCTTCCAGATGTTCCTTCTCTTGACAGCTGGTTTCCATCCTGGAGCCACAGGCTACCAACCTTCAATTGTGCCGGTAAAGCCACAGGGCTGCAACGAAAATAGCATCGTCGGAATGACCTTTGGCTTAAAAACAAATCCCTAAACATCCTTTCTTCTCCCTTCTATAGAATTGCTGAATATTTCTAAAACTAGGGAGAAAGATATTTCTAACGTAGGTTGTTTCAGCTTTGCGTTCCTAGTCCAGCCTGAGCAGTAGTGCTGCTACCCCTGCTGGAGAGATGCTGAGCTGTAAGGCAGGGTGGAAACATCTCTCAGGGATACCAGGCTCTTCCTGTGCCTTGATGTTGCACGGGGTTTGGTGATAATATCGCCCCTGGGGATGTTACTGCCTCCCTCTCCTTTCTAGGTCTTCACGTCACCTCTTCAGTTGTACTAGCGTGACCTGGGCTGCCGTGTCTAGCATCTGGACCGTGAAATCAAACTGGCTTAAAAAAAAAGGATTTATATTTGTACCTACGCGTGTTTCTGTCAGTTCAGCAGTTCAGGCTGCAGCCATGCAAACGGATGTATCGGTACCACTGTAGAGTTAGGACTGTAGGAAAGGAGAAGGAATAGTAGGGATAGAGATTAGAGAACGTGCTGTTTTGCTGTCCATTGCTTAGTAATGTCAGACTACGGATGGCAAGAGAGCTTCATGATGTGCCATGCTGCCACTGTAAAATCCTTTTCTTGATTGACTCAGGAAATACTAATTTTTCAAAAAGACTAGTACCTTAAAAGCTTCTTTTATTAATAGTTTGAGGGGATAGGTGTGATTTCTGTGCCGCAGGTGTAAAAGGACTATTACTGATGTGGCACCTCTTCATGTGATCAGAGTTAAAGAAACGTTTTGGGGTGAAAATTTCATTTCTGTTCACTCAAGCGTAATTTCTAGTACGATAAGACAGAAGATGTTCAGTAGGATAACACAAAGCAAATTTTTTATTTCCACTGGGTAAAGTTTCAGAATGGCTTTGACGAACAATCTGTATACGTGCAGTTTAAATTTGGTGTAGGAGTAATTCCATGACTGTTCTGCTCAGCCTCTTCTGCTTCCCCTCCCTGAGCCTGTAAGCAGGAATAACCCGGGTACACAACTACAGGGGAAGAGCAATCGGCTGGTTAATGGGACGTGTACAGAGGGACTGAGGTTTACAGTGGATAATAAGTTGAATAGGAATCGACTATGTTGTGCTGTTGAGAAAGGAGAAGGCTGTATAGAAGCTGCAACACTGTTTAGAAGACATCAGAACTATTTCTGCTCTGCTGTCGCAAGGCTTTATGGATGTGGTCTGTGTCCCGCGGGGGTAGATAATTTGCAGACCAAATAGAGGCATCCAGAACAGACTGATGTTGAGAACTGTGACTTCTAGAAAATGTCCTGTGACAAAAGGTTGTAGGAATTGAGGCTGAATTTGTCTAGAGACAAAAAGACAATTTGGCCCCTGGCACTACAGTGTTCAGATAAGCAAAAGGTAAGAAGGAATTAAACTCTCCCTCTCTGTGTACTAATAATGAGCAGGGTGCTTATATTACAACAAAAGTAGTTTATTAGGCACCAGGAAAAGATGTAAGGAACAACAGGAAAGCACTGCAATAACCTGCCAAGGGAGATTCTTAAATCACTACTGTGTATCACATTCTTGAAAATCGCCACCAAGCACCCATCTGTAATGGCACAGTGTTATTGATTTCTCTTTTGTGAAGGAGGCAAAATTATCTTCTGTCTGCTACGGAGGTGGAAAAAGACCAGGCAAGTGAAAACTTCAGAGTAAGTGAAAATAGCTGCAATACGGTGAAAATAGAAGAAAGCGGTTATGAAGAAATGGCCGTGTCAGCAAAATTAAGAACCTGTAAATGTGCGATGTGCTGAATTGTTAAGAACTTGTATGGTATGTTCTTGGTAAGATATGTACCATAACTGCTATGAGGTAACAAAGCAGTTGTGTACCGCGAGCAGTGAATGTCCGCGTGGACCTGTGCAATGGAACCAGGTCGAAGTCCCCTAGGTGTTACAGGTATGCCAAGCGCAGCACACATCCTATATTTACCATTCTAGAATAAAAACTGATGCCTGAAAAATGGAATGCTGAAAAGGGGGTGATTTGATAGGGTCTAATGCAGAGCTGTGTTAATTAGAGAGTGCTTTAGTACCAGAGTCATGAAAAAATCCTCAGACACATGTACTCTGGTACAGCAGTCGGAGAAGAGCTGGCTGAAAACGGCCGCAGGGTATCAGACTAATGGTGGCTGCTGCAGAATGGTGGGGGAGGGCTTTGGCCAAACTGCTAATGTCTTGGAAACGTTGCGAATTCTAACTGCCGAGGGAGTTGCGCCAATTACTGTAACACATTTACTGTATGATGTCATTATTGACCATATCCCTTTGAAATGTGATTTGCAGTCCTGCTGCAATGTTAACCAAACGTGTTTCCCATGCTGAGATTGCGCTCGGTTCTTCTTGGCACACGGGTTGTTTTGGGGGTTTGAGTTTGTCCATTCCGCCCCCAAGAAAAAAAAAAGGCAATTTCAGAGAATGAAGCAGAGACAGGGAGGGAGGGGGACTATTTGCTTTGCCCAGAATCCTGTTCTTTCAGATGTTGGTAGGTCTCAGGGTTCCCTGGAGGAGCAAGCGGAGGCACTCTTGCTCTTGGTACAAGATCTGTTCTGACTCCTTTTGCTGTTATAATTAGGTTTTTTTCCTCTTGACAGTGTCAGAGAATTTTCTATTACATTTACTAATCATATCATCTGCTGAGGCAGGGAGTTGTGAGAAATAGTCAGACCTATTAAAGGAAGAAATCCTCTATTATGCTACTTCAGCTAATTCTCTGGCACTTGCCATTCCCACCAGTCCGTAGGCAAGTGTTTGGACCTGATTAGGTTAATTGAGAATAATTATGAAGCATTAAATACAGAGTCGTTATTGTTAGTCTTAAAGACCAGGTTTTGTTTTGGAAGGCGTACTACAGAATAAATGCAAGTGCGTGTGTGACTGCGCATACAGTGCAGCTAAGCCTTACTGACCTTGCCTACAGTTTTGCTGGGAAGCAAGGGTGATACTTGATTAATGACACCTGTAGCCTGTCTTGTACTAAATTAGAGACTAAATGAGAGTAGTCCTATGTGACGATCTACCTTAAATTTGTCTCTAGAACTTCCCAAAGTTGTTAGAATAGTTGCTGTGTAACACTGCAGCACAGTCAGCATCCTTCTCGCCAGCTTCCCAGCACACAGGTTGCCCCAGCTCCACCTTTCCAGCCTTGCCCTCCTTCTGTGTGTCCTGTGATGGTCCTGGGCCACCGCGGCATTCACTGTGCCAGGGCAGTCGCTGCTTGACTCATTGAGCTAGTCACGAGATTCATTTGAACCACTGAAAGGTCACAAAGGGACTTTCTGGAGCTGAATATCCAATCATATAGACATACATACATGTGTATGCATATGTATCCTAGATATATAAATAGGATTAGATGGGTGTATATCCAAAACCTTACATACGTGCGCATATGTATGTTCTGCTGGTGAAGAATACAGAGAGATTTAGAGGCATTATTGAAAGAGATTCTATGACATTCCTAACTTTTCTTTAACTAGGGAAGTAATTCTTAGTTTTTTAGAAATGATCATTTTTTTCTTTTACCAACAAAGGCCTTTCTGTAGATTCCATATGCTTGGTTGGTTTGTTTTACAGATATAGTGTCAAAGAGCGACTGAATATCCTTGCTACAGAATAAATAAGCAATTTATTTAAAATAACCTTATAATAGATGGCTTTGGCATCTACAATAAACCTAAGGACAATAAATTATCTGATTAAAACCTTTGGTTTCTGTTCTGTGTTGGAGAACCCAGTCTATAGGCAGAGACCCAGCAGACTTGCAAACCTCTAAGAGAAAATAGCGTAACAGCAAACAGGAATGTCTCGTGTGTCATGGAATCCACTTACAGATTTTTAGATAACTTTTAGTGCTCCTCTCAACCTGCTAGATTTGAAGCAGCTTATTGAAGTCATAACCTGCATCTAAGGAAGAACTGCATCTTTCAGATATTGCACAGAAATTCTTCCTGAAACATAACTTTAGTCAGATGATCATTTTATGACAGGGATGTATCTGTTATTATGAAAGATGTAAAAACTTTTACAAACGTGTAATATAGAATTGATAACAGGAGAAGATTTCATTTTTAATTTCAACCTCTGCTAGTAAATGTATTCTTGCTTATCTTAATATCAGTTACATCAAGCAAGTAGTTCTAAAGAGATTAATGGATTTTTTGTGATAAAAGACAACCAATATACATGTTCTAGTCCAATGTCCTCTTTTCAAAGCTAGAATAACTTTTTTCAAATGAAGGGCACATTTTTATTTAAGAATTGTGTTCCAAGTGTTGAATTAAAAGTTGAACAAAGCTTCTAGTGGATTGCAAATGATGATATTGAATAAAGAAAAGCTAGTCAGACTATTGAACTCGCTGAGAAATATCTTGAAATGAATAAACTTCAAAGAAATGCATGCAGTTTCTGCTTGGCTGAGCTGTTAGAACCTGTTTGGGCCTTTGGAACTGTATCTGGAAATAACAGGGACAAATTTTCCATTTTGTTTTCATGGTTAGACTAGGGTAGACAGGTAGGTTAGAGTCAAAAGCTTTTCATCCTTGATGTGTGATTCCTGTGACTCTTATCAGGGTCAAGAAATCCAGGAATGGAATTGCTACGTATCTGTTTTCTGAGAAAATGAAAAAGGGATTATATAATTGTTAGAACTGGCTAGGAAAGAGAAATGTTTTGCTGAAAAAGAATTTTGCATCTTCCAAATTGGAGCAGAATTTAGTCTTGGTTGGGTGGTGGTTTGTTTGTTTCCATTTTCTTGAAAGAGATTTTTCAGGGGACAAGATATGTTGTGGGAGAAATTAAATGAATGGCCAATATAAATTGGGGTTTGTGTGTTTTGACAGCAAATGGAAACTTTTCTGACCCAAGGATGCATGATTTTTGTATAAAGGAAGTTTTCTATCATTAAATAATTTCAACGCAGCATTCCAAGCTGTCTGCAACTGTTATAATTCTGGCTATTAATAATGGCATCCTTTGTATCCAGGTCCTTTCTAAATACAAAAGGAAACCAGCCCTTTTTCTTAGAGCTTCACTCTACCATTGTTCAAAAAGCAAATTGTTTCTCCTCTTTCGGTTCTTCTAAGTTCTTCTAAGAAAGATCAACTGCTTTTGTTAAAAACAGGCCTTTAAAATTGCCTCGGATTATTTTAGCGTTCTCCCCATTGATTGAATCTTCAATATGCTTTGGAAAGGGACTTCCATAGCAAAACTCTTCAGCCACGTGCATTAGCTGCATCCTGAGGCCGTAACAGAATCTGTGTATCTATGTAACAATCCAGGATGAATATCAAAAAGGATCTTTCTCTGACCCTTCTGCTCACAGATGCTGAACGGGTTTAAACACACTGACAAGGATTTCACGCTGTCTATGATAAATGCACGTGTTTTAGATTGCACATAAGGAAGAGCGCCGTTTGTAAATGAACCTACTTAGCCCTAGAGCTGTATTTGGAAACTGGTGAGGAGGAACTGAGCAGCACGGTTTGCAGAATTTCAAATTAGCAAAAGGACAAAATACAAAATAGACTGGAAAGCGTTAATGATTCTGCTTTGCTGTAGATGAGACTTGGTCTGTGAAGATTCGAGACATAGTTGGTGCCTTGGGAATATTGTACTTTTGTGCAGTTGTTATTGGCCATTTCAACATACCACGTTCACAAGACCGAACGAAGAATGTCCCAAAGAATCTTTTAGTTGTTACTTAAACCAGACAGTGAAAGCTGTTACGGCTCCATACTTGCCATTATCAGTAGCTCTTTCTTTTCACGCTCTCAGTACTCATTTATTTCCTATGATAAATTGGGAGGAAACACACATGTTACCCCCAGTCTTAATAATTAGAACACCAGTGACAAAACTCTATATTTGGAAAAAATCGGGGCAAGAACAAAATGGTAGTTACCGTAGGCAACCCAGAAATGCTCGTACTTGATGGGCACTCTGATTTGTGAGATAACTAATTTGCTAACCACATACAGTACAGCTCCAGTAGCTTTCTAAAATTGTTTTGTCATCCGAATTATACCTTGTGCCAGCAGTTCTGAGCAAAACTTGCTATTAGCTTAATTGAGGAAAGAAATGAAGTGAAGAAATTTCTGATCTAATGGCCCGAAAGCTACAGCAGGTGCACAGCAAACCCAAGAAATAGGTCCCTGGGGCACAGAGAGGTGAATTCCTGATCCCGGAGAGCTAAAGATAAATACTGCCCATTACTCTGTGGGTGTTTCATGAAGAGATGCGCTCGATATTTTTTGTCTGTTTTTGAAATGGGTCTTGGAATGAATCCAGCTATACGTTACTGTAGCTTTTACCGAGTAGTTGCCTTCATATAGGACTATATGGGCCTAGGTTATGGTGCTGGGAGGTGCCCTCTTGCATTCTTCCCTACCAAAAGGAAATAACTGAATCACTGAGAAACGTAATAAGCACTGAAAAATAGTGTGACAGGAATGACGGTTGATTATTATGTCTCTAAAGAGCAGACACTGGAAAAGGCTTCACTCATGTCCCTGCAAGTTGGAGAGCTGGGTTTTGCTGGCAGAGAACAGCAGTGCTGATGATAACCCGCTTCTTTCCATCCAGAATCCCTTCTGGAGGAAAGGAGAATGCCTGCATTTGCTGACAGGGTATCTGGCATTACGCAAAATGGGACTGGAGCCTACTAGACCTGGGGAGCACGAGGAAAGGAAAAAGGGGAAAACCAAAATTGTTCTTCAGATGTAAAAACCGATGGGTCCTCACTGCACAGTGAGTGAAACCACTGAACAAAGTAGTTTGTGTTTGCATTGAGTTGTCGTTCGTTTGGTGGCCAGCCCAGCCCAAACCACAACACAGTACCATTACTGAAAAGACAATTGGTGCATTTTTACCTCAAACCAGGACATTGATTTATGTGGCAAGGTTTTGGTAGCTGGGGCGGGGGGGCGCTACAGGATTGACTTCTGTGAGAAGGTGCCAGAAGTTTTCCCCGTGTCCAACAGAGCAGGCATGAAACGCAAAGTATTCCTCTTGTAAAAGATCACTTAGAGATCCGGCTAGTATTTAGGATGTAGTTCAAGAAGCTAACGACAAATTGTTAGAATGAGAGCAGTAGAGTTCTTTGTATTGCATGGTTAAAGGTGACATCTCGTATGGTGTTGTTGTGGAGTACCTGATTGTTACCTTGAATACCTGTTTCTTTAAAAGGGAAGTACCTGGAGCTTACCTTTGATACTTTTTTCTGGTGGCACTGCGCAAGTACTTGAAAAACAAAATGCTTGAGCCATCAATGAACCTTACCTGTGAAGGTCTGGGAGGAGGGTCTGTATTACAACATAAAGCTTGCCGCTATGTAGCTCTCTGTCTGAAAGATGCAGAAAAAGCAAAACTGGTTTGCATTATCATGTGAGATCGTATTGTCAGTAATAGCAGTTAGGTGCTTGTTCGCACGTGGGCTCCTAAAGAAATAACATCTACGTGTACTTGCTTACCTTGCTTTAGCTGTCAGGGTTTTCTGGGCAAACAGCAGAACCACACGATTTTATAGCAGTGCCTTCTATGTGAAATCCTGGAGACTTTGGCAGCAGCATCTTCTAAAAGTAGCAGAGTAGTGACGGTGCTGACTTCCCTTCTTGTGAGCCGTGCTGCCTTCTCAGCAAGACTCGTTTGGCTTGTTTTAGGTAAAAAGGATTCCTGTGCTTTAAAAGGGGGAATCCTAAAAAGGATTCCTTGCAATACTTATAAATGGGGGGGAACCCAAGAGAATCAGCTTTCTTTTAAAACAGTATGTTCTGGTTTTTTTTATCCAATTATTTTGCAGTTTATCCTTTAGTGTCTTGCATAGAGCTGATTCTCTTGCCTTCCAACCTGCCTGCTTGTCAGCTCTTGTTTTAAGAAAATTAATGGGAGATAGTTTTGAAGCTCTGCAAAATGGGCAGAGAGTCAGCAACTCAAATACAAAAGACTTACTTTACCTTTTTGAAAGTCATTAACTTCTAGAGTACTGTTGTGATTTTTAGGCAACTGAAGGTGGTTGTTCTCCTGGGAACTGCTGTGTATTTTGTGTGTTGATGAAAGTAAGTAGTGACTTCTCCCATTTGAGCGCTTTTAGTCTTAATTTATATTGTTAATCAATTTTATGGGAATAAAAGACAGATGTTTGCGCAGGATGAGAAATTCACTGTACTGGGCAGTATTCTGATCCATTTGCAGTCCTTGCTCCCAGAAATTTAGGATCAATTAACAAAATATTAAGGGTGGTGAACTTTATATATGCTTAAGGGAAAGTAATTTAGTCAAACACGTGAATTTCAGGTTAGCTCTGCTGATATCGGTATGCAAGTTAAAATTAATCAGACTGTTCATGAGCCTCGTGTAATCTGCATTCAAACAGCTTGCTGAAAGCAAGTATCAAAGGTCAAAGGTGTAATGCTGACTTCACTCACATGATTTGTCGTTACAACCTTACTAGAATGAGGCTTGAAACGCTTGCTTACAGTGATTATTTAATATGTTTCATAAGTTAGCCATGAGCGTGTTTTGCTATTTGTGGCTGTGTGGTGGTAAGACAGTGATACTCACAGAGACCGGTTTGGGGACTGTTCTGGAAAGCAGCATCTCCTGTGTTAGCTGGAACTATCAGGAAGGACCACTTTTAACAAAATACTATTCCTTTCCAAAGTTTTAGTCATTGCTACTGTAAGGGACTTAAATCCTTAAGAGCTTATTTTTAACTGAGAAAATACTATCTCAAAATACCTCCCCCCACCCCTTTTATTTTTGAAAGCTGATGTCAAGATGATGGTTAAAAAGTGAATTTCAGGTCAAACCCTGGCACATTCTTCAATGTGGTTTTATGAAGAGCAGCTCTTGGAAGGTCCGAGGGGGTGCAGTTAACTTTTGAAGAGCGGTGCTACCTGATCCTGAAGGATTATAGGATATGGTTCTTTCGGGGCCAAACGGATAGCCTTTCTTCTTACTTGTGTGTGTCATTTCTCAAGCAAAAGCAGATGTATAAATAACTGAAAATATAGAAATACTTCTGTTTAACTTGAAGAAACAGTCTTGTTCCAATAGTCATTAAGGGTATAAACCAGAAACCTTAATCTGTTTTAATTTTTTTTTTTAAAGACAAGCTTGATGACTAGATTTGTTGTTTTAGTAAATCTCAAGATATTGTAGTACTTATAAAACCCTTCAAATCACCTACAACTTAGAAAGCTATCTCTTTAGGCACCTTTTGCCCCAAAATCTCTGTCCTTTCTTGTGGTTTTGACTTGCTTTATTTTTATCTTCTATTGAGTTGTGTGCTGATACTGAACTTTGCAGAATTTATGCTATTTGCATAGCATTCTTTCATGGTAAGCAAGTTCCTAAGACAAAATTTTGAGGCAGTAGTTCAATGGTGTAAAATTTATTTAGAAAAAAAAAAAAAGACCAAACAAAAAACCCATAGAACTTCTCCTCAAAACTCTCTCTGAAAATTTTTGCCAAAATTCATATATTTTCCCAAGTCTCATAGGTCGGCAGCATGTAGAGATAATGGTTCAGATGGATGGGTGCTTAAACGGTCTAAATATTAAATAAGTAATAAATGAAAATTCTTAAAATAGCCATTAATCTTTCATATTTGCATTAAACAATCCACTTGCTTAAAGACATCAAATGATGTTATCTTGCAAAAAATAATAGACCCCTGATGGATGCTTATTCTCACTAGAAAAAAAATAAGATAGTACTAAGCATTTCCTGTCTTAAAACAGCAACCTGCTAATGCTTAGAGCGTTTCTTCTCAAATGTCTTTTAATGAGCCTTCAGTAACTGTCAAAAATAACAAATACTAATAAATATTGGTCTAGAAGCAAACAACGTTTCAGGTAATAGACCATATATCTTAGCAATAGGTGTTAATTTTTGACAGGTATACGAGTTTGAAGTTTGCATAAAATATCCCATTAACAGATAATCTGCTTAGAAAAGGTTTTAGCCCTTAATTAGAACTGGAGTGCAATACTCTGCCTGGGGCTTGTTTTACCTATTTCTCCTTATCTGATTGTTCTGGTGTGGTACCTTTCTCTGATTTTATTAGTTGGTGTGAATAAGCAATCTAATCAGTCATATCAGAGTGGAATCCAAACAGTCTGAGTCTTGGACTCAGTTCCACAAATAAGCCGTGACTCCCGTTTCCCTAGTATCTGTGCTTTAAAAATTCACTATAAAAGTATTTTATACAAGACTCTTCTGAGAAACTCTGATTTTTGGACTGTGGAATAGAAAAGGTATAATCATGATAACTTAAAAATCAAAGTTTAAACCTATTTTATGGTAAGATAATCCTTAAAATTCCATATATTTGTGGAGCAGAATAGCCAAGATCGTATTTTTGAGTAGAAGGCCAGCATCTCTTAATGAGGTTGTCTTGTTTTAGCAGAGAGTTAGAAATGTTTACGTATGATGGTGAATTTATATCAATACTTATTTCTACTGCCTGTGATCCACAGGCTCACCCAAAAATACAAGAAATATTCACGTAATCATATACTTAACTAAAAACTTCTGCCTGAGTGATTGTTAATTGTCCTCAGAAACCACAGTCTCTGGATTCATAAACATTCATGCAGAAACATTTCTAAGTATCTGTTTGAACAATAGCATAATTATGGTTTGTTTGCCTTAAAATGATGATTTGTTGGCTAAGGTGACATAGCCACAAGAAGACAGGGGGGTTTGGTTTTTTTGGGTTTTTTGTTTGGTGTTTTTTTGGGTTTTTTGTTTGGTGTTTTTTTGGGTTTTTTGTTTTTTCGGGGGTTCTTATTTTTGGGGTGTTTTTTTATTTGTGGTGGGGTGGTGGAGGTGTTTTCTTTCCAAGCAGCATGTAGTGTTTTAACTGCAGGTAGCCGATGTAGAATTAAACACAAGATCTGGCCACAGTCAAAACTCTGCCTTGCTTCCCTGTCCGACCGCTGTCGGACCCACAGTGTTCGTAAACCGGTTTTTGAGGGAGTGTTCACATTACGGCTTACATGTCCTCTGCCAGATGTGCAGCACCAACAGCAAGGTGTGTTTAGAGCAGTCTGACACTGATATCTGGAGAGCCATTACATGTAGCAGTGATGCCCAACACCAAAGGTGCAGAGCTACGTGGTTGTAGCTCCTTGTTTATCTGATCTGACTTAAAAAAAATCGTGTTTGTAAATTCCTCTGAAGAGATTGACTTGAAGTGTGACACTCTCATGCTTTAAATGTTCTTGCAGGTTTTTGCATGCAAATCATAAAGCCTATTCAGAAGGCAGAATGTCAAAGGCGACTGGTTCACCTGCTTACCCCAAAGCAGGATCAGCTAAGTCTAAACCGCTTGTGACAGATGTTTGTCCAAGCTGCTCTTAACAAAGCTCCTAGTTCACCTCTTTCTGTATTCAGCTACAGTTAAACACTTCTACTTATACCTAACATAAGCTTTTTTTGCTGCCATATCTACAATTGCTTTGCGGAACACTTAATTTCCCTTTTTTTGGTGACAACATTTTGTGGAGAATAAAATTTATCCCTGTATCCAGTCTTGTCTTTCCCTGATTTAATAGACATTGTTTCTGCAGTTGTTTCTCGTGGATCATGTGGCTAGCATCTCTGACCACTTACTGCTCTTCTCTCCCTCATCCAAATCTTTCCTAGAAAGAAGTCCTTGAAACTCAAAAACATGCTTCTATTAAAGCCTTGCCACGTGGAAGGAAGATTGCCTGTACAGGTTTGCATGTGGCTGATCTTTTCCTGTGCCCAAGCCCGCTATTTGCTTTCTCCTATTTCATATTCAGCTTTTGTTCTGCAGCACCGTACAACATATTTCAAAGTCTGAATTTCAACTAATCGCTATTTATTGCTTGAAGCGCTTGCTATTCGCAACTTGCCAGCCATAACATGGTTACCTAAATCATACCACTTATTTTCCCCTTTCTTCCCTGCCCCGTACAAATAAATGGCCAACAACTTACAAGCATGAGCTCATGTATTTATAGGGCAAATGATCTCATATGCGTACCTTATGTATAGTGGAACAATATCATAATTTCCGTAACTTTTCTTAAGCAACATACTGGTTTTCCATGCTCTCTTCTGTACTCTCATAGCAGATTTTCAAATCCAGTTTGGATGGGCAGGGTAGGCGGTTGTGCTTTGTGCTTTTCAAGGCCAGGCTGGACGGGGCTTTGAGCAGCCTGGTCTGGTGGGAGGTGTCCCTGCCCAGGGCAGGGGGGCTGGAACTAGATAGTCTTTAAGGTCCCTTCCAACCCAAACCATTCTGTGACTCTGTGTGTGATTCTGTGGTGGTTGGGTAGTCTGGTTAGGAGGGCTTTTTTGCCTTACTTCAGTTCTTTTTCTTGATTGATTTTCTTAAAGATTATGTAGAAGCAACTTTATGCAATGAGTTGTTCTGTGTACTCAAAGACTTTGGGCTGACCAATGTTAAAGGCATTTTATTAAATCATCAGAATTTACTTTTTTCTTATCATTATTAAAACAAACTGTACTGTACTGCTAAGTGCTAATGCCTACTTCAGATAGTCTGTTGATCTGATTTCATTACCTATATGCTATGGTGGGAATTTCTGGTGCCCTGTGTCTCAGGAAAATAATGTCATTTGTTCTGGAGATCTAAGCTTAAAATAGCTTAGACCTATAATACTGCAGAGTTCTTCGCCTCTTGAAATTCTCCAGGGTGTGGTTTTTTGGGACTTTTTAAATTTATTTATTTATTTACTATTATTAAATGCTGAAAGGAGTATATGTTTTCTTTTTTCCAAAAGGTGTCAAAATAACTTAAGCATTTAATTTATCCGTCTATTGAGAGCCTTTGCAGGTCCTGAGAATCTGTTTTGAGGCAAGACTATTCTCTGCACAGCTATGAAAGCTCTGAAATTTGAAAAAATATATTTGTAAGAGTCTTTTTGAGTCTCTGAATGATAAATCTATTTCTAATCATACTTCTGCGGCTAGAAAGACTTTGAATTCTTCTTTGCTTTATTATGTATATTTATAAGTCTTGTTTAAAAAAGAAATGATAAATCATGGATAAAGCTCCCTTTAGAATAACAAGTTTAGTGGATTAAATCCCCACAGATGTTCAGTATATTAATATCACTTCAGCACTCGTTCCTCTGTAAAAGAAAAGCGTGTCCACTAGTGATATTCTTTTCAGTTAGATCATTTATCTGGGTCCGATATGTTTTCCGGCTTGTTTTTTCTCACACTGTTAGCAGTGGCCTAAAAGCCCAAGAACACAGAAAATATAGGGACAAAGTAGCCTACTTCTCTGCCTGCCTTTAGGGGTGGAAGGGAAAGCTCGAAATAAGGTGTTGGGGGTTTATTCCTTGTTTTTTTTGTTTGGTGGTTTGGGTTTGTTTTTTGTGGATTTTGTTCATTTTGCTTTGTCTTAATATTTAAGGTTTTGTTCGTTTTGTTTTTTAACATTCTGGGAGGACAGACCAGTAAGCCCATGTTTTACAAAGCAGCTGAAAACCCCTAACAGCAGACCCCCCTGAGCTCTTCCACCAGGATGCCGATGTAAGGAGCGTTGCTTTCTCTGTGCCTATCCACCTGCACCAGCCTCATGTCATAGAGAGCTGCAAAACCGGTACCTGAAAACCCGTTGTCCCTGCCTGTTAAGGTCTTTGCAGAGGAGCATGTATAGAGATCTAGTGAAGTGAAATACTGACCTGGGAGATTTGTATTCGTTTAGGTTTTGTTGACAAGGGCTTTTTTGGATCATGTGCCAGTAGCGTGCTTTTTAATGGATCTAGGTGGCCCACCAGTAAATTTACAATCGTATGATCCTATTAAATTAATAATTAAATGAGTATTTGTCTACGATGGAGCATCCCAACTGGTTTTGCTTTTTTTTTTTTTTGTACCTTCATTTTAGAAAGTCAGCATGAATGCATGATAGCAGTTTCAAAAAGCTGTCTAATGTTCCATTCAAGCAAGAATGACAGAATTGTATCTTGACAGTGAAGATGGTTAAGTGTATGTTAACAAATTGATTAAACTCAATTAACTGGTGGAACACGGTAGGCTAACTGGGCAGTACTTGGACTTGCAGATACATGTAACCTTAATTATCTTATAAGGAATGTAAGGAATTCATTGCCCTTCTTTGGATGACCAAGAAAAGATATACAGATGCACGTTAATATGTATATATAGTACAAAAAGGTAGAGTTGGTTTATCTTTGTGTTTTGCTCGTTTGCTTTGAGGAGAGCCATAAAACTAAGATACGAATCTTATGCAGATATTAATTAACATTAGTATCTTTCCTCTCTGCAGAAATAAAAGAAGTTCTGGCAAAGCTAAAGAGGAAAACTATCTCTGCGGTGCCAGTGACATTTCTACTGAATGCATTGGCTTAATGCAAAGCTAATATCTACTTAAATGCTTCCAAGACTTGGTAAATGGGAATACAAATTGAATATTCTGTATAAGTAGTTTAATTTAGTTCAATATTTGAAGTTGTGGCACAGCAGGATCATGAAAATATTTGCTGAAGTTTACCCCACTTTCACAGTTGCTTTTTAGTAGCTGTATTTTAGGTTGCGTTTGATATCTTCTGATATTTTCCCAGTAGCCTTCCACAAGGGTGTAATATGTTACACAAAGCCTAGAGTTTTGTATGAATAGCAATAATGCTATAATAGCTTTCAGCATAATGGTCTAGATCTTCCTCTTTTGATGCCAGTGGCAAGAATCCCACTAATTTAACTGGGAAAAGAATATGCCTGTTTAGAAAACAACTGTATGCTGGCTTTTGAAAGACTTGGTACACAAGTTTATTAAAAAAAATAAATTACTTCTATGTCCAATAATACATTGACACAATTCACATGTATTTATGGGTATTCAGAATTGAAAGGCCAGAACAGCTGGGCCATTTTTTCACTTTAGCTAATCTCCCGCTCTCCCTTTTATCTCAGGGGATGAGTTGGCAGTGGTGCTGTGGCTGTTGGGATATTGTTTATTAAATCATTACCTGTTTTATTTGTGTTGGTCCTGGGTTATTTATTTTCATCTGGGCACATTTAATGAGTCTGTTTATATGTATTTTTAAAAGATGATCAAAGTTTCTAGCAGCATTGGCTTGCCATGTTTACAAACTGTAAAGGAACTGTATAATAAACAGTTAAAATGTTTGCCAGTATGCCTTTCCTCCTCCTCCTTTGGAGTATAACAGGTTTTTTTCCAATTTTTGTGATATTAAGAGAACATGGTGCCTGTTTACCTAGTGTAGAAGTGATCCACCATTTCTTGCTCCGTATCCTTCCCGACGGAAAGGTGCAGCAGTAATGAAATGTCACCTGGGGAGCACTAAGAAATAAATGCTATGATAATTATTAGTATATACAGCTACTATTCTCTTCTTAACACACTCTTTGTTAGCAGGACTGGGCTCAGCCATGCTGTAAATGGGGAGGCAGAGCAGAGCCTCGCTTACTTTAGGTGCAGGGCTGCATTGATTAGATGTCCTGCTCTGCATTTTGAAACTGAGGTGAAGGCAATGAGCTCTGTGCCTCTACCGAAACGTGGTGAGGCGTGTTACAGTCATCTGTTTATGGTGGGGGTGGTTCATAGCCTCAAGAGGGCCCTGAACTGGGCAAACACGACCGTGTTGGTGGTGGTCACAATATCCACCTTGGCGCTCTGTCACGAACATATGAGGTCATGTTCGCTACCTGGAACAATGGTGTAAATCCTGTAAGTGAAGCTAAGCTAGCAAAATAACTTAAACTTCTTGAACAAAAAACTTGTATGTAAACTATTAGAAAGTTTAAGTCATCAACTTCATTTTTTTTCTGGACTTTTTCCCCCACAAATATGATATAAACCCTGCTGTTTCATTTGATTCCCTTTAGTTTTGTCAAACTGTGCTGATCAAAGTTGGTGAAGTCTGTTTCCTGCCCCTGTCACTTCCTGTACAATGAATGCTGAGGTGTAAAGATCAGAGGGTTTTTTTTCCCTTTTGACACTTGCTATTAAATGCATAGAAATGTGGCTTGCAGTCGGACACGCTTGAAATGCCATTCTCGTATTTCACATCAGTGTTAATGTTAGTCGTTTTCATACAACAGTTTCGTTCAAAATGAAGCTTTCAGAGTTTCTGCTTTCTGAACGAAAGGCAGCGTTCCCAGATTCTAGATAAAAAATTCTAAGCTCAAACTGAAGACTTTTAATTTTTGGCTAACTCTAGCTGGCTACCATTGAATTTAAAGAATATTTAAAAGCATATAATAAACTTCGTCCTTAATAACAAGGTAGCCTCTTAGCTTCCTTTCGAAACACATGCCAGGGGGTTTGGTTTGGGTTTTGTTTTTGGGGTATCATGTCCCCCCCCGGTCTGTAGACTTCCCAAGAAATTCTCTGTTTTGCATTAAGCCCATTGATGACTCCTACTGAAAGGATAAAATATTTACCTTTTCTTTTTTTAAAACTTAATTGCTGTTTGAGAAAAATAAAGCTTTTCATCTGCTGATGATGCTTGCTGATGTCAGCTTTCAGGAACGGTCATCTAGAATTAGAACAGAGTTGAAAAAAAACTGTAAAAGGAATCTAAATTCAAACTGCTCGGAATAAGAAACAAAGGCAAAATCCATCCCTCTGATTTGGCTGAATTTTTGTGTAAAAATAAAGATGCTAATCTGTTGGAGATGAACATGCACACAAACATATATGCACTATATATATAAAATATATAGACGCATACATAGCCTGTATTCATGCATGTCCATGTAGATGCGTGTGTACACTCACATTTTTGCCAGTGTCCTTACCCCCTCGATTTACCACTATAACTTTATTTGTATCAATGAATACAGTCACAATGATGAACTTCTATGCAAATTAGTTCTGGATTTTAAAAATGTATTTAACTTATTCCACTGATTCAAGTAGTACTAGGTAAAGAACTTCTGCAGTCTATAACAAACAGTCAGTACTCTGCCCATAACACAGGCATTGCTGGACTTTTGGTTTGACTGGTGAAAAAGCTGCTGCTAAAGTCCTTATCAGTAAGCATGCTGAGCGCATGGTTACCACACTGTGTGGGATCAGTGTGTAGTTGTATAAGATATAACCATTATGTAGCTAAAAAGAATTTTAATTTTCTCTATGTAAACACACAGTTATGTGTGACATTGAAGTCAATGTATATGTCACTTTTACATATGGCGAATCTTTTTTTTTTAAAGATTACTGGTAGGGAAGTAGGCACAAACATCAAATTACACCACTTCATCTTAATGTTACTCCATAAAATAAAATCTCATGTTATGCGGTGGTTGCTATGAACATCTCCTAGTGGCCTCATTCTCTTCCCCTCATTTCCTTATCCCATGTGACCTTGATATGTGTTGCAAAACCGTCCATGTACAGGCTGCAGAATTTTCTGGAAGTTATAAAATTGATATGTGTAGTGAGCAGCTAACGGCTCCCAGCAGCTCCCTGCCAGGCCTCGCAGGGAACAGCGGGTTCCTACCTGTGCTGTGCTCCTGCTGCTGCAGGCAGGGGTAGGAGATCCGCCACCCTGACCCTCTAACAGGGAAAATGCCTTAACTTCAACTGCCACCACAGAATAACGATGGAAATGATGGTTCTCTGTATGTGCTGCAATACAAGGTTTCAAATAGCAGAAACACCCGCTGCCTTAGTATTGGTGGTAACTCAGTATCTTCCAAAAAGGGAGCTTAAGCGGGAGAGCGAGTTGTCCCCTGGATATGCTCTTCAGAAGGCTGAGCTCCAAATATGGCAGAGCAACGGCGCTTCTTTCAGGCGTTTTTCAACTAATCTGGTCCTGCCCTGGCCCTTGCAGCTTCACTATCCACCCCCGTGGACATCAGTCCCTGCCTTAAGCTGGGGCTCCATTCAGGTAAAGCTTGCAGGCAGGAAAAAAGAAAACCCAAATCAAAAAAGCCCAAACAGGTGGACTTGATGGCTTTAAAGGTCTTTTCCGACCTAAATGATTCTATGATCCTATAAAACACAGGAGGTGAATCTTAAGGTGAGGATGCTGACAGCAGTGTTTGTTGTTGGAGCATCGGTCTTCCAAAATTTGGTCCTTACTAGGAAAGCTATCCTCCTCTGCAGCTAGTGTCATATTAAAATAAAAGTTAAAGTTAACAGAATAGTGGCTCCTGGTGTTTAGTAATGATGGGGACACTGCCTGTGTCAAGTGTATTCTGCAACACTTTCTCTTCACTCACTTCTTAAAATGCTTCTCTGAGTCGAAGACTGCTCCGTAACGCTGCCGAGTGCTGTAGCAGAGGGGTTTTGGAGCGACGGACTATTTATCATGCTGTGCCTAGATGGGTTGGAGCTGTTCTGTCACTGTTCCCAGAAGAATGTGCTGAGTTGTGTGAAGCACAAATAAGACATCAATCTATCCCATCGCAGAACTTACCTTCCCCCCCATCCCATTTAGTTACAGTATTGGGTATTTGTTTTACAACCACATGTTGGTTTTTACAATACACCTCTGGGAAAAAAAAAAAAAGGTATGGATATGCACTGCTTCTTGGAGAGCCTGAAAATTTTGAAGTGCTGTGTGTTTTGGTGTAAACTTTTTTGTGGCACACTCCAGAGCGCCCTTCAGTTTGCATCTCCGTCGCTCCCTGTGGGAAGGCAAGTTTAATATACTAAAAAACTTACATTTTTTTTTTCTTTGCAATTTCATCTCATTGCTGGTCAGCTTGTAGCCAGTTGTCTTTGGTCATATTCTGTTTTGAGAGATTTCCTTTAGCTTCGTTATATGATGTCCATAATATTTTACCGATCATCAGTTATTTAACTGGAGCAGTTGAGAGTCTCATCAAGAATGTTCTAGTTAACAGCTTGACTGCTGGAGCAAAACCAAACCCCAGTGCAGTCAATTGATCTGTTCCTATTGGAGAGGGGTCTTATTAAATCTGGACTGTAAAGAAATAGAGCCAGTTCTTGTGATCTGCATCATCCTCATCCCAGTGTTTTATCTGAGGAGTGCCCTGATCTTGGGTAGTCATTCCTGTAAGCTGTGGGTTTGCAGGTGGGGAAAGGAGATGTTAACATTGACAAAGTTTAGAAACAGAAATTATAATCGATTTATGCATCTAAATAACAGAGCGTAGTACCTTTGACATGTGTAAAGGATTCACTTAAAGAGAAACTGCATTTCAGAAGCTCTCAGAATTAGGTCACTTGAATTCTAATCAGGCTTTCAGAAAAGCGACATTGGTTCAGGTTTTTGTTTATTCCTGAGGGTGGGAATGCCTTGTTATATTTGGTGCAGCAATATTTGTTTCACTGACATGGCAACACATAGAGCATTAATCATGAAGACCAGAGGTTGTTTCATTACATAGAGGTTCTAAAGTTTCCTCAGAAATTTAAGACCGATGTCTAAAAATTCTTGTGCGGTCTCAGCTATCTTATAAGGTCATTCTGCTGGATTTTGAAGAGTTAAAAATTTGTGAATTCCTCATACATGTTTCTGGGGTTTGTTCTTTTTATTTTCTACACCCACACAGTAACTATTTATCATGCGCTAGAACTCAAATGTTCCTCTGCTTGGCTTTGTGATTGTATTCAGCATCACTAATAAGCCACTCTAATTCCATCCGTTTGTATCGCTTCTGCTTTCTGTTTAGATTTCCTCCTTTGCCTGTAAAGGACTCGCTGCAGTTATCATCTGATCCGCAAACTCTTCTTAATCCATAGGCTTAAGCTTAAAACTCGGTTCAGGGCAAGGCTGGTCAGAAGCTGGTTTTTGCCAAAGTACACCAAAGCCGTACTTCAGAAGCAAAATTTGCAAGGTATGCCCTTGCACGTGGACGACTGCAAAGGGTTTGTTCCACGTCATACCTATTACTGAGGTTATTCTGGCACTGCGATTCTCCCTGTGTTTGGATGCAAAATGGCAAGTGGCATGAGGTGCTTCTGGAGATGTCTTTGCATTGGTGTCTGCATCCCTCTTACTAGTCTCAAAGCTTGGCCTGACGTCTCTTCCTTTTTTTACTTCTTCCACAGACAAGGTTCTCACTAGGAGTTGTTTCCTGAGCTGTAGCAGGTGTGATCTGTTGCTCAGTTTTTCCATGTGTGTTTTTCGCAGGAGGGAGAAGCGAGTGATGGTCTGGTCTACAAAGTCCTTTCCCTGTGCGGAAGCCAGCCCTGACAGCAGAGACCCACAGGCAGCTAGAAAGCTCTCTTGTTGCCCCCCCTTAACTACATCACGTAGCTCCTGGTAACACTGGCACCTAAGCGGAGCTGCCTTGGAAATCTGGATTCCCTCCACATCACAGAGTTAAGTAGCCATCGGGCTTTGAAACTTGTACCACCAAGGTGTGTGTCAGCTCCTGTAAAGTTGCCTGTGCTAGCAACTATCCCATGTTGCTTCCTGGATGCGAGTGACTCTTCTCTCATTAACATCTTGCCTGTAATTGTGGTCCTGGTCCATCAGCTGAGGCTGTAGAATATAAGGCCCTTTCTTTTCACAAAGCTCTTTCTGCCTTATTTCAAGATAAACGAAAACAGCTGCGTATCTTATAAATTATGCATTCAGAGAGCACACTGATATTATACTCTTCAAAACGCTGTTAATTTTAATCTTTCTCATGCAATTTTTGTGACAGAAAAGATTGATGGCTCTTTATTTCCTCCTCTTTTCACTGTAATTTTGACGGTGAAATATCAGATTATATTAAGTAGTCTATTAGACATCCGATTTTAGGGTAAGTAATTCTTACACAGACTATGACCAGAGAAGATGTAGCCCATCTATTTTGTATCCAATATTTCATGAAGCAAATCCAAAATATAATGTGACAGGTACACCCAAAAGGAAAAAAAAAAGTAACTCGGACATACTGCCATGCTATGTTTCTTTCTTTCAGTGGGAGGTCCTCGAGCATCTATCTGTTATTGCGATGTGGTTAGTAAGGCAGCGACAGCTTCATCTAGACGTTTTTTTAGCGATATTTGTAAAGCCCTTCTGAATTGGAATTATGCCAATTAACTCTGGAGCCAGAGGTAAGGCTCTCAACACCAGAGTGCTTAGAGGCTGAAACGTGTGGGAGGAAGTGTGTGTTCAAGAGCCATCACAGCAGCAAATCCTCAGCATTCAAGTGACATTCTCAAAAACGTTATTAATAAATCAAGCGGACAAATGCTTGAATGGCAGCTGTTGTGAAGAGATTATTCCCACTTCTCATTTTTCTAAATGCAGTGTTCATTAATGTACATAGACCATTCGTTCAAGCTCCTCGGCAGATGATACATGTTCTTCACGCTTTTCTCTACCTCGATTTGAGACTAGCATCAGCAAAATTTCTGTGTTGTTACTAGTGTCTCCAGAGATTTGCAAATCCTTGTTCCTAGTACCTGCTCTTTCATTGCTGCAAAACCAAGGGATTTTTTTCCTATGGAGATGACAGCAAAACCCTTGGCATGGCAAAACATATATGATGTTTATGCTATCGAGAAGTCTTCACCTGTCTCTGAATTCTGATATCTGTTACTACAAATGAATAACGTATGCTTCCGTCATGATCTGTGCAACTTTTCTGGATTTCAAGAACATTCCTGCTCAAACCTGCAAAACGAATGAGTTGTGAAAGGGTACCCTCAAAATTGAAATTTCACGCTAATAAGGGAAAGCGTTTCATCCTGTTTGTGTTTCCTTTCAAAAAAGAATGTCTTGTTTGCGCTGCTTTCCAGCTTAAGGAATAAGATTCCTAAATTCAGAAACAAACAGCAGCTGACTGTCACAGCAGGGATTGAGAGCCCTAAACCCCTTTTATTGGCTTCGTGTTGCCTGGCAGTGGAGCCCCAAGAAGACTCTCAACTGGGTGACTCATTGGTGGCTGCTGTCTTGTAGCTACCTGCTGGGAAAATCGACTGGAAAGTGTGCTCTAAGCAGCCGTACCACAATTATAGAGAAGTGCAAAAATGAGATAGGAGATGCTTTTCACTGGAAAGATGCACAAGGGACACCTCCAGCTCTTGAAATCCTGCAAATGTTTCCTTAGGCGCAAGAGTTACAAAGCATTAGAAAAAGGCGCTCTTAATTCAGTACTCGTCTTTAAAGCCAGACATATTGTTCTAAACTATTATTTCCACCGTTATCAAATCCAATAAAACTAACGATAAAGTGAAAAACCCAGCTCAAGTCTTAAGGATGCTTTTGCAAAACAAAACCTTGTGGTTCTTCTGTGAGATTTGGGCATTTTTTTTCTCTCCATAAATCTTGTAAATTGTGTAAAATTACTTTTAATCGTTGGAGTTTGCAGCTTTTTTTCTTTAGCTTGATAATCTTGAATTTCTCTATATGATCAGGGAGGTGCTTGCATTAAAGCCAAATTTAAACTCTTTAATTGGAGAAAGTAAAAAGGATCAATGAAACGGTTATAGCCTACAGTATTTCAGCTGTTTTTCATAGTGTTCAGAAATTATGAAAGAGATGTTCCTCTTACTTTAAAAATAAGATAGATCTATAAGACATATCTTTCCTACACATTATTGGAATTATGTGAAATGTTCTCATGGACAAATGAAATGTAAATTTTTCCATTTTTACATAAAGGTAGGAAGAAATATCTTTTCAGTGTTCTATAGTATTGAATTTTCTTCTTTGTTATATAAAACCTAGTAAAGAAAAAAAAGACAAGGCATGCTGACGCGGGCTGTGAAAGCTGGCTGCCTAAAGTCTATTTAAGGTCATCTCTTTATTGTGCAGCTGTACACTGATAGTCATCTAAAGTACTAAGCTTCTAAACGAGAGATCTGAAATGTTGCAGCAGGATGGTACGCACACGTTGGGCTGGATACACAGTGTGTAGCTGGAAAGCTCTGTTGATGTTTTATGTACAATTTCCACTTCCACACCAGAAAACTATTGCTAATTGACCTTAACGCCTGCTGTTCTTTGGTTTTGCATTTTTAAATGGGCTTTAAAGTGATGAGAAGGTCATAAGTTAGCTTTACTTGAACTTTTAACTCCCTTATTGTTAGAACTGTAAGTTGGTGACAGAAGATGGTCTTCAGGATTTCACTAACGCATTTCAGATTACTTAATACATGTGAATAGTCTTGAGTGACTTGAGGGAAAACCGCAAGCTGATTTTTTTTTTTTTAAGAAGCAAGCAGTGAACTAGAAAAATGTTAAATTGATCTTAATGCCTGTTGTGTCTGGTTACGTACAAAGAAGTCTTGCAAAAGAAATGTAAACTACTCACATGTTAAAAATGTAGGGAAAACGTAGGAAACAAAATGTAGGCTTTGCATGCAATGCAGGAGGAGGTCCAAAACAGCTCCCTGCTTACTCCTTTGAGCTAAGCAGAGGCCATGGTGAGCTGAGGCAGAGATCTTCACTCCTCCCTCTCTGGGGTTTGCACGTGTCCCGTCAGGCTTATAGGGAGGTGATGCCAGTCACACAGGTACTATGTGCCTTATACTGCAGGTGACGGAAAAGTTTTTATTTCTGAAAGGACTGAACGAAACCAGCTCACTTCCAGGGCTGTTGTTGGTTGTGGTGCTAACATAACTTTGGTCTGGGGTTGCTAGGCTTTTAAAAGCCCCTTTTTGCGGTTGCAGTTCAAAGATGCATCAGTAATTGGTATGCCTCTGCAAACGTGCCGCAAATAGAACACTTTAATTTTGAAGATGTTGTTTTGGGGGGAGTACCTTGGAGGAAGGTTGACTTCAAAATGTCCCGTGCTGTTAAGGATGCTTTTCTTTTTCAAAAGGAATTATTTCTGTGTAAAGATAAATACTTCATTATTATATGATGGGAACAGATGAAAAAGATGTGGTATATCGTATTTTGATGGCTAAAGAACTATAATTATTGCTAGATTGCTTATTTTGAAACAAGAAAGAAAATCTTATTGCTTTTTTGTGACTGGGTTTTATGTGAAAAATCATTCCGTAGTATTGGATCAGGAGGAACAGTTTGGAATGTGTGGGGTTTGGGGTTTTTTTTTGTAGTTTAGAAACCTTCGGTGAAGATACAACAAAATTAATTAAATGCTTGTTCATCAGACCTGAGAATATCTTAAATTTAGCCTAATCACACATTACTTTTTGAGATGCATCTCAGTAAATAATGCTTTCAGTTGTATGAGATTTCTGTCTTATTTCTCTTAATATTTCTTTGTTGCATCGCTTTCTGCGAAACGTACTTTAATATGCAATAGCCTGTTCCAAACAGCACTTCAAATCTATTCAGTAATGATAAACACTTAAAAGTACTTTTAAATGACTGAACTAGTTTTAGTATAGTGCTGTCATGCTCCGCTTCGCAGAGTTTCCAAGTCCACCTGTCCTGCGTACAATAAAAGCTTAACCTCTCCTTTTTGTGTAATACGCACGGATCATTTTTGCATCATCTGCGAGCATCACAGAAAAACAGGCACTGAGTTTTTAAAGCCACCCACTGTAACTCAAGCTTGCTGACTTAATGTTTTCCTAAGGGCTGTGCATTCTCATGAATATTGGCAATATGTTACTGCATGCTGTGGCCTTCGGGCACTGCATCTGATACTGAAAATAGCATCCTAAAATCTTACAGTGCACTGACACGTGACCGGGCGGTATGGTGGAAGCAGCTGCTTGGGTACAGTAGTGTGTCATACCAGATGCTGTGCAGGCACAACTCAAACTGTGCTATTTATCAGCAGATAAAAGTCTGGTATTTTTAAATCGTTTCTGACCCTTGGTCTGTTGTGAAAAGAACCAGCTTGTTTGGGTCTAAACCCTATTCTTCTCCAGTAGACCCATGGTCTTCACTGAATGCTTGAATTAACAGGAATCTGCCCCGATTCTCAGAATACTTTACAAAGTAGCTCTAGGAAGAGTTTGGAGACATATTTCTCAGTTATCTTCTACTATTCCTATCCATTTTTGAAATGGTACCAACACAATATGGTCGCGCTCTGAAAAATGAGATGTTATCTACATCGTGAGCCTTAAGCAAGAGATGGAGAATGTCTGCTCAAGTGGAAGGACAGCAGAAGTCACAGAACGAACAGTATTTTCTTGCTGCAATGTACTAAAATGAATTTTCAGGCTGAACAACATTAATCTTGAAATGTGTGCTGCTTTCCCATGTAGTCTTTCATCAATGAGTTTACTGTGTTTTCAGTGAAAATTTGTCCCCTTACAGGGAACTAATTGTACAGATGAGCGACCTGGTGCCATCTATGTGATGGAGAAGCCAGACCTGTGTTTTACTTAGCGCTGTCTTATTTAAGGAAAGGTACCGCTTCTTAGATTATTCCTTTATCATACGTGAGGTAAAGGCAAACAAACGTCTTTTGTTTTGCTTTCTGACATGACACTGAACACAGTAATACATAGTATCGTGACTTTTTCTAAGCTATAAGCAAAACCAGAGCAAGCCCAACTTGTTTGTGAGTAGAGGCTGTGGTTATTGTACACCACTCCCATGCAATCCTACTTTTCTTACTCTGCCAGAGGGTGAGTGTTCTGTGGTGCAAAGCCATTCCTTCTGCAGCTAGTTCTTTCACCAAAGCATTTTTTCTTTGTTGTCTTGTTATGAATTCTGATAAAATGCTATTATTTGAGTCAGACTGGTTTTCTAGCTCTCTCTATTTTCTATTTCAGCTGCTTTAATCTGGGAAATTAGATCAGAAAATCTCTGCTGCCGTGTGTTAGCAAAGGATCCATACTTCCCTGTGTAAAATTAGTACCAGTAAATACTAGTAAAACTCCCCGATTCCTCCTCCTCACCTTCTCTGTAACGTTCCCTGTCCACAAGGAGACAATATGCATCCAGTGTTGCTGACATTTATTTCAGATGAAAAAGAACCTAAAACATCTGTGCATGTGAAGGCGTAGCACTTCCCTCTGCTTGTTAAGAGTCTGCAGTTTTTAATGTCTACGAGTAAGGAATTGAGGCAGGCCACGTATAGAGGGGGAGCAAACAGAGCAATTGCACTTCCCTTTCTATTTTTCTCTATTTACACTCATGCTGCTTTCTCTACTTCTAGTTCCTCCCCAGTGTGCCTCTTTTTTCTCCTTTCTTCTTTCCTTTTATGTGCAAATTTGGGATTTTTTTTTTTTTAAATGCCCTCAGGATATGTCAAAATATATCCCTTAGGATGTATCTAGAAGAAGCAGAGAAGTTTACAGATTTGTTTGTTCTGCTTCTGCTTGAAGCCAGAAGATGGCCAAATTTAAGCTATCTAGAAGTAAGGATCAGCTTGCCGGGAGACGTGCAACCACGCTTTTTCTTAATGTTGTGTGTATACAATAGCACAAAAGAAATTCAACAGTGCGTGAAACTTCTTAGTAAAATTAAACTTTAAAACAGTAATGCTATTTATCACTCAAGATATTGCTTGATTGTGTTAACTGTTCACAGTTTAAACTGAAAGGAATGTAATTTGCCTTTTTTTTTGGTATTTTATGTAGATGAGAAATTACTCTTATGGAGTGAGAAACCAGACAATTAAGAGGTCTCAAGATGTGTTTTTTTTAAGACTTGTTTTGATACTTTGGTGACATTAATATGACTTCTTATTTATGATAATGGGAGTGGTCATTTTGTAATACTTTCAAGATCTTTTTTTATTGAAATTTTGTAAGCTAGTTCTGTGTCTTAGACAAGAGCCAAGTCATAATTCTTGGTGTTTTTTGTCTGAAATTGCATATCTAGAGGCACGGTTGGTATTTTAGATATAGGGTGACTGGTATGGTACAGCGGAACAATGTTGAACAACGTGTATCTTGAATAAGATTTATAAAAGCCTGGTGAAGAGATTTATAGCAGATATCTGAAACTCAATAAATGATTCCTCCCCTTGGGCCCAGTATAATATGTAGTGCCACTGTATTATTAGTCGGAATTACTTGCAGAGCCATTGTATTAGCCAGAATTACTTGCTGTAATACCTCTAGCAAATGGATTTCCTGATGCAGCCGCAGCCTGGGTTGTGTGGATAACTGGCACTTTGTTTTGTTTGCAAAACCCCAGGTCATTTAAGATGGTCCCTGAAATTTTTACCAGGCAGTTGAACAGTAGCCATAGAATAATATTTACAAATTCAGCAAGTACACATTCTCTCTCTCATTACATTTGGTCTGCTTCTGTGTCGCAGTTTAATATTCACTGGCACCGTGAGCGGAAAGCAAAGAGCCCGTCAGCACAGCGGGCACGGTGCTGGGTGCCCCTGGAGCCTTGCTTCAAAGTCACATTTTTGTTTTGCCCTTGTTAACATCTGTTGAACAATAAGGATGATTGCTTTTGCTCTTTGATGCTAATAGAAACAATTCGTTCTTATTCTGTTTAGAAATATAATTTTTTTTCTTTGTTTTGCCTAGAAAATAGCCTTTTACTTGAAAAATTTCAATAGCTTTCCAAAAAATGGCTGAAATAGTCACCTTATATAAACTATGTTTGATGTGGGAGAGATGAATTTCAAGAGGCTATAAATTGATGTTAAGCACAAGGTCAGTTTTACTAGATAACATAATATTGGTGATGGTGGTGCTCATAGGAAGACTTACCTGAGTACAAAGAGCAAAGCTAGCTGAAACACCCTGCCCCTGTTTCATTACTTTTTCTGCCTGCGCTGTCAGGAACAATGTGTATTTATCTTTGCCAGATACGTAATTGGGTTTTCTTTCAGTTCTTAGCTTTGCCCAAATTTCCAGTTTGTGCGCTTGATGTAACGCTCAAGAAACTGAGCAATTGCATGTGTTGTCTTTGTTCAAATTATGGAATATGAAAAAAAATTGAGTCTTTGCTTTTAAAACACACAGAGAGGAAACTTCCTAACTTTTTTCCATACTGGTTTCTCTTTCTACAGAGTGGGGTTTTTTTTAGATTATATGGAATTTAACACATTTGCAATTTATGTTGTTTTGCTGATTAAATCCCAATTTAGTTGAGACCTTTTGTCTTAACCGTTGCAAGACATTGAAAGCCTCTCTACGGTGTTTAGTACTGAAACAGAAGTTCCTCTTTGGCACGTGTGACAACAGCACCCTGTTGGTTCTCTCTCGGTGGTTTTATCAAATTCCAAGTGATGCCATTGTGTGTTGTGAAGGTCTATAGTAACAGATGATCATAGATCTCTTTGAGCACTCATGTTTTCCAGATGGGTTTAGAAACTGGGGGCGGTGTGTGTGAGACTATGGTGCTTTTCTTCAGAAAGAAAATGTACCTATCGGAAAACGGATTCTGTTATATTGTGCTGCTGCTCTGTCAGTAAAATGCAGAAGAAATTACTACAAACTACATACAGAATGAATTTTTCCTTCCTCGCTTTGCACTCTTTTTAGGGCCTTTTTTTAAAGTAATAAATTCAGAATAAAATGGCTTTGTGTATTCTGATGCAGGATTTTTCACAAAATACGTATTACTTAGATTGGCATTCTTATCAGTAGCTCCATGTAGTACACGAGTACAGAAAACTGTCTAAGGAGAGCTAGTCAAAAACCATGTTGCTGTTGTTACTGACACATGATAATGTAATATAGTAGATTAGATAGTTATCGTAAATATTTATAGTATTTAAATATTATTAGCAACTGCGAACTACTTCAGAACAAAACATTTGGTCTTCCAGACCTACTTCGGCTGCAATTAAATGCTTTGACACTTGATTTCTGCATTGTAAGCTGTAAAGTATACGGAAATACCTAAAGCAAGCTTAATTTCTAGAAGTAGTCTAATTGCAGCAGTAGAGTGATTCAGCACAGGCTGTTTCTCCACCAAAGGAGTTCTTATTTCAACATGAATTCAAGCTGTGAGCTCTGAGGATTGGCTGTAGAGTAGATTAAATTTCAGTCAGAAATTTTACAGGATAGTGGAAATGTTCTGTTTTTACTCTAGAAATAGCAGACTTTGCATCGTTGACCTCCCAGTAAAGCTAAAGAATTGGAGGAATTTTCTGAATAGTCATCTCTTGCCTAGGGTATATCATTTTGTTTATGATGTACCATGGCACTGAAAAGCTCAATTGCCTTTATTTGGTGAGACTTGCTGAGTTGACTGATAAGTTGTATGCCAGGTTCCATGTGTAAGAGCAATAGAAGAGAGCTATCCATCGTGTCCGCACAGTGGGCTTTCCCATACTACTACCATTAAACTTATTCAATAGTTTTCCAAAGGCGACTGGAGACAGATTTTATTACAGGTTATTATAGCTCTCGTGGATATAAGGTTAGAAAAAGAAGCTGCTGAAGCTGCAGTAGAGAAATTATAGCTTAAGAAAATCTAAGTTTCAGGGGAAAAAAAAAATCAACCTAATTAGACTCTACAAACTGAAGTCTGGCATAAATGTCTAGATTGACAGTGTGGATACAATGTGAAGAATCAATTTCTATCTCGAGCCAGTTGAAAAGGGAACCTTTGGGGGATGCTTTGGTCCCTAATATCAGGGTTTTCTTATCTGAAATCAAGGATAACTCTAAAAATGATACACATTCTTCTATGTTGTAGAGTGTCTGAGTCATACCCCCAGGCTTCTTAGAGTACTCTGCTATTGAATGCTTAAACCAGAGGGGAGATTTTCAAAGGTGCTACCTTATGAGAATAAGGGTGCTAATAGCTGGGTATCTTTCAAAGATAGAAGATGCTACGTTTCTTCCATCAGAGTTGAATTTCTACACAGGAAATAACCACAACAGGAGAATCCAAAGGCGATAGTTGTATGTTCCTGGCAGTTTCACTGGTTATAAATATTGTTGTTTTGGGAAATATTTTTGGGGACACAAGTGAGGAATCCTGAAACTAATTTTTCTGCTTATGTGGCATTTGTTTTGGTTTTCTTCTGGAGAAATCAATGTATAGAACTAGAGGAAAAAAATATTTGCGGGGAGGAAATGGAGGATAGGAATTAATTTGACATGCAGATGAAGCTAGTTGACCCTGTGGAATAAAATAAGTAAACAGTAAGTAAAATGCTTAGGTCAGCTTTTCAGTGCTCATTATTTGCCGAAAGACACTCAGGCATTCTGAAAATCCCCTTTAGTTATTTGTCTGTGCCTTTAGACAGGTAATGAGCCCTGCAAAGTCAATGTTGTTCCCGTGCATCTTTCAAAGACCAACGCCGTAACAGTCAGCACGTGTAAAGTGCATGTCGAAAATATGTTGGGAGATGTTTTAAATGAAATTTGTTCAGAATGAGTTGTGATTTAAGTACAATTCCTAACAAGCAACCCTAGCATGATGTGTTCTACTCCAGACAGTATTTTAGTGATAGAGATTGGGTTTAGTATGGATAATGAGGAGCATCAATTTGTTATACCATGCATAACTTCAGAAGCAAATGCTTGTTGAAACCACATTTAGTAAGTAGTCAAATAATGTCTGGTTTTTATGTGATCCTTTTAGAAAAGTGGTGAGACAACAAACTGCTACTTGCTGCTCATAAATTCCTGTTGTCAAAACAAATTTACCGTAGCTGCTCTGTAGTATTCTCTCAGTCTTGCACCTCAGCATCCCTAATACTCAAATTTATTCCTAATACAGTAATTTTTCCCCACTGAATTTGCTTTCTGCATTAAGATTAGCTGATGCTTTTGGCACGCTTATATCTACACACTTGACATAATGATCTGCTTTTAATTCATACCTCTGCTTTCAGTATTTTCAGTATTATAATTAATATTTAAAAACCTACAGAGGCCCTGAATACTGCCTAGAATAGCAAAAATTGTCTAGATCAATAGAAAAAAGCATAAAAAAAAAAACCACAGAAGAACTTCTTCTCTTACTACATAACCCAGGAATATTCATCTACAAATATTCTGTGACTGTTTCCATAAAGAAAACAAACTATGTGTGTTATAGGTGTTATTACTCCCAACTTCTACTTCTCTGGCTTCTGGCCGGTTAGGGAACAGCAGAAATGTGGAGGGTTCTGGCACAATGGCTATTTTTTCCCTACCTCCATTTCAGCAGAAAAAAAAAGCATTACTGAACTGAATGTGCTGCTACAGTGCAAGTGAGGAGGAGAAATAATTGAAATCAGAAATGCAGCAACAAGCCTAGGATACTATGCAGGGTTTGTGTTGCTGGCCAATGACTGTAAATACCCGGAGCAAAACTGGCAAATGTTATTAAGTGTCTTTTATTTAGTTAGTTCGTTTTTTGATGCTTGATCTTTTCCGGAGCATTTGGCATGTGATTGATGTCTACGCATTGTTCATTAGGTAAGGTTCATAAAATCCAGATACACCAAAGCTCCTTAAATTCTCATTCAAAGTTTTAAGAAGAAAGCAGAACTGTCCACAAAGGGGCTTTATTTGCCCCCCCCCCCTTTTTTTTTTTTTCCCGCTGCAGTAATTTTGAAAATGTTTCCTATTCTATTTTTCTTGTTATTTATTGCAAAATCTCATCTCAGGTCCAATCCTCAGCTCAGCAAGTAGCAGTCACAGCACTTGGCATTCTCAAAATATCTCCTGTTAAAATGCATGCTCCTAACGTTCTCATTCAGCGAAGGTACCTTTCTGCTGCCGTGATACCCATCGCCATAGCAGAGCAGCCAAGAGGTTCTCAAATGATTGAACCATTTAGCCTCAATTTAATGATGGAGGCTTCAGTACAGCTTTTCTGCATATCCGTAGTTTAATATAATGTTTCTACGGACATTCACCTTGGCTACGGTACTAAGTTTTTGCCAGGCAGCTCTCTCAACTTGTTGGAAAAGGTGCAGCCAGAAACAGAGGACGAGAAATATCTGAAATGAGCCAAAGAAATAATTGTTAAAAGTTGTTGAACAGGATGCTCAGCCAATGTAAGAGCTGATTTGTGTTTATCGCTATCTTAGAGTCTGCTCAGACTATATCTCCTCCAATTTTAAGTTGCAAAATGAAGTAAAATTTGAGCTGGAACAGATTTTCAGTTGTGCTGGTTCCGGCTGTCAGTTGTCCAGTTGACTAATTGAATAAGATATACCTCACAGGTGGGGGCGTTCCTGGTGTCATTCAACTTGAGTTTTACTTTTTATCTTATTTCACCTTTCCTTGTAATTTTATTTGTGTGTTTTGTTTTGTTTTTTTGCTCTTGGCTTGTAATTCTCCTCTCTATGTGCATAGCTACTTTGTTGTGCCACCTGTATTTGTTGTTCAACTACCAAAGCACAGCTGAAGACTTCAAATAAACTCTTTCTAAAAATTCTATTTATTTCTTTGATTTTTTTTAACTGAGAAATCATAAATAAAAAGAAGTATTTCAAATATGCTACTGTTAGAGCTATTTACAAAAGATTACACTGCATTCATGTCGTCTTGACACTTGTGTGAACACCAGTCTGATATTTGCTTCTGTGTTACATTTTTAACTGTGGGTTTAATAGGCCTCGTTTTATATCTTCCTCCATCCTTTGGTGTGCCTGCTGCCCAGATAACGCTCTCTACTTGCCATGTTCCAACTCAGTTTATTTTCTGCTTTTATTTCCAGACTTTCTAGGTGAAATTACTTTCTTCAGTGATAACCTTACCACCAAAATTTATTAACTTCTTGGGTTTTCCTCATGCTTACCCAACATTTCCCCACCTGTTAATGTTAAGACCTCGCTAGAACTCTTCCCTGGATATTATGTATGTTAAGAGCCTAGGAAAAATAAGCACAGCAGCTGGAAACTGTTGGTATAAGATTAGAAACAGAGATGGAAATTAGCATATTAAACCACAGTTGTGCTGCCTGCACTCTCAGCAATAGTAGGGAATTGCCCTATTTCTAACTTGGGAAAAAAATAATCATAACTCTCATTCTTTAAGACAAGGCAACAAACAACATTTTATTAGTCCTCCATCTTTATGCTTGATGGATGCTTTAGACCTTTTCTGCCTCTTTTGCAGCTTTTCAAGTAGTATCAAAGGGATGGGATGCAAAAGGGAGCTGTTCTTGCTACATCAAGTGCCCGACTGGAATTTAGATAATTCAGATAGATCTACCTTATTCATCTCCCCTTTCCCCCTGCCTCCCCTGCTTTTCTAAGAAATAAGAAATTGAGTTAAAGGATGTGGTTTTAGAAAATTGAGTTGATGGTTCTATCAGCTTAAAAATATTTCAGCTTCTCTGAATATTTCATTTGGTATTTTACTGGAATTTTATTTACCTGTATTTTTTTTTTTGGCCTTCAAGTACCTGATACTTCTCTGTTTTTATGTGATTTAAAAAAATAATCATGTTAACGTTAGTCTTGCAAATCAATTCCTTTGATATGCTAAATTGCTTCTCAGTTCTTCACTGCTTGCATAATTTGAGGTTTACCATCCCCTTATTCTTCTATTTCCTGTCTTCGCTGTTCCATTTATGATACTCTTAAAGTTCTAATAATTTGGTAATGTTAACATGTTCGTTATCACGTTGTTCTTTATCATCAGAGACACACTTTCCACATCTGTTTTACCCTGGCTTTTTGGGGTCTCATTTTGAAGTACTTAATCCCTAGGATTTTGGTGCAGCCTCCTCTTGAAGGATTCCCCCTTGCTGCCACCACCAAATTTAATACACTGTATGTTCTTGATTGATCACTTTTTTCCTACATCTGTAATTTGCTAGTCATTTAATTCCCATATCCTCTTTGAAGACACATACATTGATTATTTTCTTTTTGGAAGAACATTTTTGGAACAGGTTTTGAACTATTTTATGTTTTCTTAAGCTTTCTTTCATTCATCTTACATGTATTTCTTCTGCGTCATATTCCATAGTCAATTTTGTCCCTTCTAAAATCTTCCCCTTGTGAAAACACCCAAAACCCAAGCACAAACAAAACCAAAAAAACAAAAAACACAAAAAAACCCCCCAAAAAAAACCAAACCAAAAAAAACCCTACCAAAACTCCCTCTTTGTTTAATGCTTATGTCATCAAATCAACACTTTTGTTCATATTCTAACACATAGGTATGCTTTGAAGTCATTGCTTTGTGTGAAATAAAACTTTATTCATAGCACCAATGAACAGGAGTTAGTTTTGACTGAGTCTAACTACCCAGCCCTGTCAAAGATGGAGTATTTCTAGCCATGCTCAGAAATAAAGCTTTAATTATGAGGAAGTGAGAATGCTGAAAGTTTAAAAGCCTCTACTGATTTTGATGGAAATAAAATTGGCATTTTCAGGTTTGAAATGTTGAAGCAGCATGACTTAAATCTATCTTCTAGATGGTAAAACTTTTTGTGGCTTTACATCCTAGCTTTTGCTTGAAAAGCTGGTAGTTAAGCATTTAATCAGCATACGCATTCTTGTTCCTTTCTGTTGTTTTAAGTGACTTCCAATGTACAAAGTAGCTGATATTCCTGGTTAAATGATTTTATTTTCAGAATCCCTCTTCATTTTGTAAAACTGTGGCTATTTCCCTTTCTGTGCACAAAAAGATATTAATTTTTTGTCTACAACTTGCACTCTCCTATGCTTACTTTTTAATCTCTGATTGAACCAGTTGCTCCCTTGATTTATTTATTCACTTAAACGCTTAAGTGTTATTGAGGGATTTCAAGATTTTTCTATGGGAAGCTAGGAAACAACTCTTTCGAAGATTGCAGTAGTTGCATCTCATTGAGTTTAAGGGTATGATAACCTGACTTTCAACTTGTACCCTCCAGGGGTCAAATTGCATGCTTGATGTTAACTACTTTGACAATTGGCATCTCAGATGGCAGAAATGTTTCCTGCTATCATCTGCTTTATGAGTGTGAGTTCTGGTGGGTTTGTGGCTTCAGATATTTCCTTTTTCCTAGCTAGACAAGCAAATTATATTCTTTCAGGAATGTCAAAAATGAAGTTCATATATATGCTTTCCAGTTGTTATCTTAGTTGGGTGAGTAAAAGCTCAGTTCCACATTATTCTCTCTAAGGATTGGCATGATAGGAGCTGCTGAAAAAAGATTTTAGTTAAGTGAACTTGGCCATTCAGATCAGATGTCTGCAAGTACTGGATTGTTTCCTGAAGTTTTACATACCTCATTGATACTAGGCCTATTTCACTGCATAATATGTTTCCTTGTTGATATTCAACTAAAACTTTCCTGATGCAAGGTTAATTCCCACCCGAGTGATGCTTCAGATATTTTTGACTCATCCCCAGTTCATGTAATATACTTCATAGAACTATATCCACATCAATAAATGTAGTCTTATTCTTTTAAATATTTATTTATTTGTTTTTAGTGGAGGTATGCATTATAGTGAGAAAAAGCTATATTTTCATACTGGGAAGCTAGTTGTGTTCATGATCTCTTCTTTCTTTTCAGTTCATAGATAAAAAACCACCAAGTAAAACTGGAAAAAAAAAAAAAAACAATCCACACCCTCACCCACCCCCTCCATTCCACCCATTTTTTTTCTTAGTGTGGTTGCTGATGACATCTGTCATCATTATTACGTATGTTAATAGCAGGAAAAACAGCTGGTTTCTTTCATATCTAAAAATACCACTACCACATTACACAGCACATGTTACACTCAGAGGAAGTTTCTTGCTGTCACGATCAATCTTCTCTTTCCTGATTTAATAAAGTCTTTCCAAAGAGCACTTATTCTGCTCTTCTCTTATGGAAATAAAAGTCATCAGAAGGTCTGTGGCTAAACTGTTCCACACAGAATTCAGTGGAAATAATCCCATTAAAATTAAGGGTAACAAGTGTTTCTCAGCTAGCCTCAAAAATAATGTATTAACAAAAATGAAAGTTGTTTGTTTTTCTTTTTAAGCTATTCTTGGTTCTTAGATGATTTCTGACCTTACAAGAAGGCTTGTGCTTTTCCCTCTGAGACCACTGTATTTTCCAAGAACACTTACTACAGAAACAGCAAGGTCTCACTTCAGGCATGTCATTGATTTATTGGATTCATCTCCAAGTTCTTTAGAGAAAAGAATCAATTCAGCAGTGGATTTTGAACAGTGAAAACTGTGGCCTATGTTATGTGGGAGATTGAACGAGATCTGTACGATCATTCCTCTAGCTTTAAAGTCTTTAGACCTATAGAATGTACTTAAATGCTTGTTAATTAAGCATTTAAATGTTTAAGACTGTAATTTATCTCTGCTATGGGTGCCGTGCAGAAAGTCATCGTGTGAGCTTATTTGCTAATGTTGCAGTATATAATAACAACGAGCATAATAACGGTTTGTTCGTTGACGTGGTTCGAGCCCTTCAGGGTCATCAATGTGAATGTTTTGTTGTGCTGATGCGCAGCAAAAAGAACCGTTCTCTGCCAGGTAATACCACGAGAAAAAGACGCAAAATAATGTCGCAGTTGTTCTACATCCTCATTTCACTGAAACACTTTGGAGTGATAAAATATGAGAAATAATTAGTACAATACATTTTCAAGTGTCTTGGGGCCGGTGATAGTCATCCATGTGATAGTAAATCCATGTGGTATTTAATTTAGGTAGGTAATTAAGGGACAAAGTAGTATGAAAGCCACAAAGAAAACTAAGCAAAAGTACTAGATGTGAGTATAGCAGGCTCCACGTTGCTCAGATAGAAAGTAATAAGTATTTTAAAAAGATCTTATGATGGGTGAGAGAATTAGCTTCTGACCATGCACATAACTGAGTAAACTTCTGATTTCTTGTTGCCTCATTTCCAGCTCTGTTGATTTCTCCCAGCTTCAGTTAAGGTATTGGCATACTTACTTTGTAACCAGTGTAGAAAAAATTACCAGAATTATGTTTTCTGTACCTAGAAATATGCATTCTTCAGGTGAAGAATGAGTAGTCATGTAGCAAGTACATTCTTGATATGGGATGCTGTCCTGAAGTGACTTGGGAACTATGGATTCTAAAATACTTTAAACCAGCTCATAAAATGTCATCAAGACAACAATACGATCATGTTACTCTGTGGTTTTCTGGGAATCCTGTTCCAATTGTGAATACTTTAAAATACGTTATGAACCACTTAACAAAAGCGTATGACAATTCTATTAAGTGGAATACTGATTTCTAATTAGTATTTAATTAGAAACTGAGTGCAGATTGGGAAAAGAGTGGCTTCCTTTTACTAATTACAAAACATTTGTTGCTTCTAGTGAGCATGGTGGTTTGTAAACTCTTTGCACGTGAAAGCAATGAAACCACAGAATTGTGGTGGTTGGAAAGGACCTTTGGAGATCTAGTCTGACACCACCACCGCCTCTCTCTCCCCCTGCATCTCATTCCCCCCATCAAAGCAGGGTCACCTAGAGCAGGTTGCACAGGATCGCATCCAGGCGGGTTTTGAATGTCTCCAGAGAAGGAGACTCCACCACCTCTCTGGGGAGCTCTGCCACCCTTAAAGTAAAGAAGTTTTTCCTTATCCTGAGATGGACTTTCCTGTGTTACAGTTTGTGCCCATTGCCCCTTGTCCTGTCCTGGGGCACCACTGAAAAGAGTCTGGCCCCATCCTCTTGACACCTGTCCTTTATAAGCATTGGTAAGATCCCTTCTCAGTCTTCTCTTCTCTAGGCTAAACAGACCTGGATGTCTTTCCTCCTAAGAGAGATGCACCAGTCCCTTGGTCATCTTTGTAGCCCACCACTGGACTCTCTCTGGTAGTTCCTTGTCTTGAACTGGGGAGCCCAGAACAGGACACAGTACTCCAGATGTGGCCTCACCAGGGCAGAGTAGAGGGGCGAGGATGACCTCTCTTGACCTTCTGGACATGCTCTTTTTAATGCACCCCAGGATACCATTGGCCTTCTGGGTATCCTGGGAAAATTGCTGGCTCATGGCCAACTTGTCCACCAGGACTCCTGGCTCCCTCTCTGCAGAGCTGCTTTCCTGCAGGTCAACCCCTAACCTGTACTGGTGTATGGGGTTGTTCCTCCCTAGGTGTAGGACCCTACTTTTGCCCTTGTTGAACTTCTTTAGGTTCCTGTCTAGCCAACTCTCCAGCCTGTCCAGGTCCCGCTGAATGGCAGCACAGCCGTCTGCTGTATCAGTCACTCCCCCCAGTTTTGTGTCATCAGCAAGCTTGCTGAGGGTACACTCTGTCTCCTCATCCAGGTCATTGATGATTATGTTGAACAAGAATGGACCCAGTACTGACCCCTGGGGAACACCGCTAGCTACAGGCCTCCAACTGGACTCTGCACCACTGATCGCAACCCTCCTGAGCTCTGCCATTCAGACAGTTTTCAATCCACCTCACTGTCCACTCATCTAACCCACACATGTTAAGCTTACTTATGGGGATGTTATGGGAGACAGTGTCAAAAGTGTTGCTGAAGTCAGGGTAGACAACGTCCACTGCTCTCCCCTCATCTATGCAGCCAGTCATGCCATCATAGAAGGCCATCAGTTTGGTCAAGGATGATTTCCCCTTGGTGAATCCATGTTGACCACTCAATGAAATTGTAGGTATCCCATGGAACGTGTTTGGTTTATGCTATGAGTTGTCTACTGTGATCTAATGTTTTCAATCATGTCAGTGGTGGCGTTGTATAGTTAAAAACGTATGCATGCCAGACTTGAGAGGAAAGCAATCAGCAGTTAATGTGCAATATTTATCTGCACTTAGCTTAGATGAACTGGTCTGTTTGCTCTCAGACCTGCAGGATTTTTCCCTGTGTAGGTCCTAGTGCCTGTGTAATGGCTACAGTCCCGCACAAGCCTGGCCCTTATAGCAACAGCTTTCCTTCAGAAGGCACTACAGCACCTGGGAGCAGAAATGTTTGCTCTGGTACAGACGTACAGATCCAGCCTCAGTGAATTTGATGTGCCCAATACATTAAACCTGTCCAGCAAGCACAGGAGAGGGAACTTTGGGGCTACGGAGTGCTCTGAGGATGCAGAAGAATTGTGTATCTGAGAACTTTGTGTAGAAATTAATCTCTCTATTGGTATGTCTCAGAATTGATAGAACTATTTCACAGAAATGCAGAATGTCTGTTCATTTGGAAGTGTGGGTTTAACGCAGTGACTTAAGTATGCAAGCAATGAAACGCTGTTTGGATTTCAGGCTGGTGAGTACCTTGTATCGATGAAGCAACCACAAGAATTATTAGAACGGTTAGTTTACAAACATAAATGGGTAATAAAAACCCCTCAAAATCAGCTGTTGAGAAAGTCTTACATAAATGCCATAATCCATGAAAACGAGAAAACTTAGAGTATTGTTTCATTTTGTTACACTTGTTAAAACTCCCTGGTTTTAGCATGCCTCCAAGATTTCTGTGCAAGAAACCTTTGTGAGTTAGATATAATTTTTTCTTAATATATTGCTCAAAACCAAGCTTTTAAACTTTGTTTATTTAATATCAGACATGTAAAACTTGAAGAAAACAAGATGAAAACTTCACTATGATAAAAGGCAACTAAAGGTCTGAAATTCATCCTTATAAGCCCTGCTCATCTTTATTATTTTGCATTTGCCAGCTCCGTGGAGGGCTTCTCTAGGAAAAGCTAGAAAAAACATAAACTTTTTGGTCCTTTCATAGAAAGAAATTAACAGACATTCTACAAAGATCTTCTTAAAAAAATCACGTGTAAAAGGTGTGAATGATTTCTGGACATATTTATTTCACTTAATTGTAGTTAACATACAGTGAATAATAACTGCAAAAAATGCACTCAGTGTTCCAGGTGGTCTTTGAGGGTTCTGACCCTTCAGAGAGCTCTGGTTGTAAGGACTTCTGTAGCCAAGGGCAGCTGTGACGAAGGTCATGATCAAGGAGAAGTACAAAGCCTTCACGGGCTTATGCCTGAGATCCTATGCCTCTTCAAGCCCAAACATCCTGCTTGTTCGCACTTCTCAGCTCTAGGCCCCTTTGAGCTTCTGCTGTGGAGACAGCCCAGACAGCAATGAAATTATGAGTATCAGTTATTGACTTGTAAAGGAGATCTAGGAAACCTGCTGGCACTTTCTTCTTGCCCCCATCTACCTCAAGACTGTTTCTAAAAGGCAGAAGGTGAAGAAGTAAAACTTCACTGAGGTATAGTCTTCAGATTTACTCAAGGCAGAAATTAAGCCAGAGCAACCACGCACATCCCCTTTCTTCCTAAGGATGTGTATTGCCTTGCAGGTGATGCACTCATCGCACTACTTTTATCTGTTGGAGTAATTAAAAAGAAGTTTTTTAAATTGATTTCCGCAAAGTATATGGACGATTTAGAAGAATACGTTCTTCATAGTGAACCATGCCTTGAAAGCTAAGGGAGTGGATAATTTTCTAGGGACAGGGGATTACTTGCTGCTGTTTGAAGGGGGTTTGTGAGGCTTGGTTATTTTCTGAAGAACAGCTGAGAAAATTCCAAAAGCTTTTGTGAAGGAAATATGTTAGTTATAGTATTAGTATTTGATGCAATTTCTCAGAAGGCATTCACCAAACCCAGGAAATGTCATTGAATAATTCTGCTTATCCTTCACCTGCTAAAAACAATAAAAAAAAGCTCAGGTATAATTTCTAACTATGTAGGGTAGAAAAAACCTAAATTTTAAATTTCCCTTTCTTTTTTTTCAAAGAAACCATAATTCTGACTAATGCAGAATCAAAGAAGCACTTCTATTTAATTTGTCCCATGGCTTGTACACTGCAATACCTGTAATCTAAAGGTTATTTTGTTGCCCACAGCACGGTTAAAATTCAATTTTCAAACTCCCTGCTCGTTTAGAGATATTAACTTGCCCTTGTCAGTTTTCCGTTAAAGAAATGTCTGTGCCTCAAAATGATTTGTGGTCAACTCATGTCAGGAAATTGTCATGAGGTGTATGAAGAGACTGTTAATCCATAGTACGTTTTTAAATTTTATATCTGAACACTGAGAACTGGATGTAAGCTATGATTAGCCATATTTCTTTTCTATTTTATCCTGCCATAGAAAACTGATAAATATAACATTAAATCTGGTGTATTATTGGTATCCTTTTTGGCTGTTATGGGACAGAATGTAAATCACGTTTTAATAACTAACGGCATTTTTAAAGGCATCAGAACCTTAAATAAATCATTTGAAACTGTAATCCGAATGAAATGGTTCTCTTAAAGTCTTGTGCTGTTAATGCTGAAGTTGACCTGCTGAAACGTCAATGACTAATGCTAGTTGTATCTACTACTGCCATAAGCAAAATCATTGCCTACTGGCTTATTTAAATCATAGACAGCTGTATGAATTCACTTTCTCCTATTGATTGGATAGATTAAATGTCATTTCACTGTTCAGGAGCTCTATCACGGAACAGTGAAGGTTAGAACATGAAATTACGCTGTACCAATAACTATGCTTTCTATTCTTGATTTATTTGATTTATTTTTTACTCTCCAAATCCCCTAAATGCACTAAACACTTAAGAATCATCGTGGACAGATTTGCAGGCATTGCACAGGTGCAACCTGCCAAGTAGCAGTAAACAAGCCCTTAAAGGAAACAAGTTTTAGGGAAGTTAATGGTCTTCCTAGGCTGAGGAAGCTGAGACAACTTTGTGTTATGATTTAAAAAAAAAAGCAATGTCAGAAATACATTGATGCTGAATTTTTGCTCTTTGAGCAGATGGGGTCCTGACTCCTCTCTCAGCTACTTTGGATCAGCTCAGGAATGACGGTAGCCCCTCTGAAGATTTGAGGGTGAATTTCACCCTGTTACCCTTCGGTGCTCAGTACTTGCGGGCGAGTTGGCCTAAAGGCAATATGGACTGTGACTGAAACACTAACACCGCTTCCAGCACTGCCACGCGGTCCTAGACCAGCTCGTACGTGCGTGGAGATGACTGTGGGAAGGCTGCTGTGCAGTTCAGGGTGTTGACCCTAACAAGAATTTGTCACTTGGCAGGGCAAAACTTGGACGGTGCAGAACAAAAGACATTGTTGCTCTTCCTTTTTTTTGAGGTAATAGGCGATGAGAACAGACTGTCCAAGCTGGGTTAATTCCTACTGTGACAAAACCAAGGAAAACATTGAGAAGCTCTCTCTAACCCTGACGATGGTGACCACAGAGCTCATACCCATGGGACCCAGATGGTCACTCCAAAGAGCTGGTGAGCGCTTAAGGACTTGACACAAATTGTGCCAGGAGATCTTGAAGCTGCCTTACTTGGAGGCTCCTGCTTCCAGCCTAGGAATTGTGGGTCTAAAAGTTAGGTAAAACCTCTTGTGTGTTAAATCTTCATCTTACCTGGAATGAGACTTTTCCACAAATGCATTTTGAAAATAAGCTTCTAGGTCACCCATGTGCTATTGAAATTATCCTCTATATTTAGAGGGACAACATGGATGAAATTTTAATATTGTTTTTTATTTGTCTTATAATACTTTTTAAATACTGTAAAACTTTAAAAGTATCTGAATTACAGAATTATAGAATCACAGTGTTGGAAGGGACCTCTGGAGATCATCCAGTCCAACCCCCCTGCCAGAGCAGGGTCACCCAGAGCAGGTTGCACAGGAACGTGTCCAGGCGGGTTTTGAATGTCTCCAGAGCTGGAGACTCCACCACCTCTCTAGGCAGCCTGTGCCAGTGCTCTGCCACCCCCTAATTCTTAATTATACCACAGATGGGAGACTTAGACAGAGTTTTGTTATGTGGTGAGATGCAGCAGTGGGAACGTGAGTTCAGTTCACGAGCAGAGAAGCCATTTGCTCTTCTCTTTGCTTATCAAGAGAGAATTGCATTACTAATGTACTGAGCCGTATGATTTAGTAATAATATACTTACCTCTTTCATACAACAGCTTCATCAGTAAATCACAAATCACTTTACAAAGGAAGTAAATATAATTACCCTCATTTTATGCCACAAACTCTGTAAAGAAATACAGAAACTCCATAAAGAAATGTTGTGCTGCAATGGCATTTAATTATAATAAAATTAATGTCAGTATCAACCCTTGTGTTCATAAACCGTCATAGTCGCTAACAGAGCTAAGAATCTTATAATATTTTTGAATAACCACAGAAACCAGAATTGAGGTTTAAATTTTTGGATACTTTAATTCTCTTTATTCAAATGTATTTTGACACAATTTTTTCAGCTGTATTCTCAAAGCTGGTAGGTAAGGTTCTCATACGATTTTTATTTTAATCTGAGGTTTCTGTGCAGGAGAAGTAGGTGATATTAATAATAAGATGATAAAGCAAAGTAGAATGTAGGATTTCCATCTCACTTTAAAATTTAATATATCAAAATGCCGACATTTCAATTTCAAAATACTATTTTTTTTAAATAGAGAAATGCAAGTCCTATTATGATCCTAACCATGTTATCCTCTAGCCTCTAAAAAACACCTGGCAGTTTGGTTAGAGAGGAATATGCGTTGCATTATGAGATGATAAAGCTATCAAATACCATGCTAATAAGATGCTGGTTCATTTTTCTTTTTGAAATCTTTCAAAGTACAATGTTTTGGGGAAGTTCAATAAATGAAATATTCTGCTTCGCTTTCAAGAAAACCCAAAGTAATTACAAGAACTTTCTTGACCAAATTGTTTTCCTATCCCTTATTTCTTCTTAGTGCCCCCCCCTAAGATTCCTTCTACAGATATGCGCTATGACGATTTCAGGAACTTGATCTCGCTCACCTGCAAAAAAAGTACTGCTGGAGAGCATATCCCAGCTACTGAAGCTGAACCTGGAGCACGGCAAATATTTACTTATTTGAAAACTTGCTTAGTTTTCCAAGTAAATGAATACTGAAACTACTCATTATGTGCTTCATCGAGGGAAACTTTTCAACAAAGCTTTCTAATTGGCTCAGAGAGAAATCTTAATTTCATTTTGGAATCTAGAACATCTCTTCTTAAAATTTTTTAAGCAGTGCTTAAATATAGTTTTTCAACTGACCAATATTTTGAACAAGTATTTCTGATAGGAATTGAGAACATGATATATAGAGAGGTTGATGGGAAAATATGGTGAAGTAGAAGATGCAGTTATAACTGTAACTGAACAGAGTGCAAATATAATCACCAATTCTGTTCCTTGAAAAACACTGCAAGTTTATCATCAGTGCTGAAGGGATAAACCTGAATGACCTGTTGAGATTGTTTAAATCAGTGCGTGCTTCTGAGCTCGAGTGAATACTTTTTTTTTCCATTTAATTATGCAGTTCCTTGATTTATGTTCTTGAGCTCCCTAAATACCCGACAGAGACAACTATACTGCTATTTAGCAATTTGCACATGTTTGTAAAATCCAGCTTGTTTGCGGTTTGTTTGGTTTTCCAAATTACCATCTGTAATGGTAAAGCTATTGGTTTGGAGATGAAGTTGTTTGGTTTCTTGGGAGAGAAGGGAACTGATTAACCGAATTTTTTGAGGTCAAATTCTTTGTAGTGATCACCACTGTTATACAACTGATCAAAGGAATCAGTTAGAAATGACAACCTTAACGTAACCTGCTGCTTCTATGGCTCTGGGGACAAATAAGCACAGGGATAGCTTGCCTCAGAATGTCAGAGAAATCCTCATCATCAGAGGATTTTAAGGAGAAGATATACAAAAATCTGCCACGAACAAGGCTAGTAGAATTCATGCAATGATTTTCTAGTGCTGTCTGAAGTTCTGTAATTGTGTGTTCAATGACTAATAGAAATAAATCTCTAGAAGTATCTAAAAACCCGGTTGTTCAACAAAAGTAAAGCAATTTTGGCTTTGCATAAAGACAAGCATATCTTCATTCCTTCTACAAATGACAATGAAGTAAATAATACTTTACTACAAGTACTAGTAACTAGTTTATTTTTTTTTTCTTCTTACAGCAAAGAGTAGTATAGTCTTTTATTTTTTCAAATGCTCATCCCTAAATTTTATGCTCTAATCAAAAGTAATACAGGTATTTGCAATTTTCTGTGAAGAAAAAAATCTCTTCTGTAACAGTTTGTTCTGCTGACATTTTGGTGGAAATTGTCCTGGATTCATTAGATTTATAACGCGTGAAAGACATGAATTGATAAAGCATATAATAGACAACACAGAAAATTGTAGGGAAGATCAACGTACGATACATTTAATGATAGCCTTTTGGGGAGTGTGTCCTTGATTCCTTTTTTTTTTTTTTTTTTTTTGTTCTCCTTCCTTTCAGCGTCATGCAATATGCATGGCTGTGCTGGGTTGTTGGTCCTGTCCTTCAAACAGCCTGGCTTGCTCAGGAGCATCTGTGCATCCGCAGCCTGCTGCTTGTGGTCACAAGCAGTAGAATTTCATGAGTGGATGCAGAAGGTCTGAGTGTAACATGCTTGTTAGCAGTTAAACTCTGCCCTTCGGTGCCTTTGTGCTATGTGATGCCAAACGGTCTGGTTCCTGGTACGCGAAAGCCGGGTGGTGAACTAGAAGCAGTCGGCAACGGTGTCCACTAATGTATTTCTTACGTGAGAAAGTCAACAGTTCCACTCATCAGTACACTGAACCACATGTTCAAAACAGCTTTTACTGAAAACCTATTTGAGTCATACCATAATATCCTTTAATTAATATATGTAACCAAAGTTATCGTTAGCAACGATAAGAAAATGCACAGCTCGGTTGCAATGTAGAAATTGAGAAGAACTGAACCAATGTACAGGGTCTTATTGTAATCCAAAGAGGTGACAGGGAGATATCTACCCCTCTGTTATGTATAATATGAACACCATGGAGGAAGGCAGGCAGGAAACAGCTGCTTCTGTCTTTTAAAATACAATATGCAGTAAAATTGCTTACTGGGAATGATTCAGTGCATGTGTTAAAGTGTGTGTGAGTCTAATTATGAGCAGATTGACAGCAATATGCACAGTAATTCCCTTCTGATAGCCAGAGTGCTAACATTGGTGGGCATACGTGAAGACATACATGAAGAACAAGCCAAGAAAACCCACTTTTCCTGGATCTGATTACTGTAACCAGGCAAGCTTTGTCAGTTACTTCCTATAATTAAAGCATTCACTGATTCAAATTTTTCTTGGATGGCTCTGGAATGTTTTCATTTCTTTTAAAATTAATTAATTAGTCTCTTCCAACATCAATTTTGTGATTATTTTTTAGCATATATCCTATAAAATATATCCAGGCATGAACTTTCAAGGCTCATGAATTGCTGGGCCAGAATTGGCAGCACTGAAATACAGTTCTTTCACTTGGCCACAAAACCTTTATATCTTGGTTGTCACCAGTTTAAAGAGATGATTTAAAAGCAGCCAATTGGCCTTTAAATGCCTTCAGAGATCCCACATAATTATGCGGATGCCAAGCTCTACCCAGGCAATCTGCAAAATTTCCTAGTGCTCATAAATTGCCTTCATCTGGACTAAAAAAGAAACTATTACCCTTGTTAACGTATCTAATTTTAAAATGACCTGGATCTCATGATAAATCAATTTTAACTTCCCTTCTTTGTTAATCTTTAAAATAATAAAATTTATGAAATGTTTAAGATCTTAAATTAAAAGCACTTATCCATTAAGGTAATTTATTAACTCAACTAAGAATGGGAGTCAACATTACGTTATAGGTGTCTCTTTGTCAGTTAAGAAGGACTTCTTGGGCAACGAGGAGGGCAGTAAAGACACATTATGCTGAGTGATTTAATCAGCTTTGTACAGAACAGGTGGGTTTTTCTATTACAGGAGTATCAGAGAAGAATATTTTGAAACCTTTTGTAAGAATGCTTAGTCTAAATTTCCTACTTCTTGTTTTGTGTTGATCCCATCCTACTCGCTTTGTAAGATGCATTAGTCAGATGCTGTCACATTTACTGGTATTTTAAAAGTCTCTTCTCTCTTATCCCCAACCTAAATGAGCAATGGCTGCCCCTAATAGTAAGGAGAGTTTAAAGGATGCAAGTCTATGGCTGGTTAGCAAAGAGCGGAGCTTGATCCTCATCCCCAAAACTTGCAGCGCTGAAAAAGGGAAAAAGAAGAAGGTATTTGACACAGTGCATGGGAAATGCAGAAAAGGCTTCTGCAGTAGTATAAATACAGAAGCATAAACAGTTGTAAACACTAAGTATTTAATACCATGGCTATGGAAGGGAAGGCTTAATCTAAGACCTTTATAGTCATGTTTTCTATACATGAATGTACAGTTTTTTCCACCGTCTGGAATATGGCTTGCTAAGGAACTCTGTGTTGCATACATTTGAAATAGCACTAGGACAAATCATACCACACCTATTTAACTTCTCATTGTTAAATAAAAGCATTAGAGGACTGCATTTTTGACTGCTGTGCTTTGGGTTTTGAGTTTCTTTACACAAATGATATGTTGGTTTTTGGTTGGTTGTTTTTTTTTTTTTAAATAAATAAATAAACAAAATGCATCTGAAGGAAATCCCAAAGCAAAAAGCAGGGATAAGTATGCCAATGATAGTTGAGAAAATACAGAACGTTTGGCATCAGGTAGCATGTACACTAGGTCTCTCAGTAGTTTAATGTCTGATTTGGAGAACTAAATTAAAGCTGTGGATATTTATATTGCATCCTACATTAAAATAATTACGTACAACAGGTGTTTGTCTTAATTCGGGAGCTATAAGAATCCCAGTTTTCTGGGTTTATGATGTTACTTTTACCCTGAAAAAGCCAGCGCTGACTTCCCTGTGAAGCCAGACCTGTATTCTCAACCCCCTCTGAGGTTTCACATAGTCATCAGTTTGTAAGTGGAAGCTTGCTGCTGCTATATACTGGTTTCAGCTGGGATAGAGCTAATTTTCTTTCTAGTACTGCTGTGTTTTGGATTTAGTATAAGAAAAATGTCAATAGCACATATTGTTTTAGTTGTTGCTAAGTAACGTTTATACTAATTAAGGACTTTTTCAGCTTCTAATAGAAGCTGAGAAGAGGGCATAGACAGGACAAGCTGGCCAAAGGAGTATTCCAGACCATAGATGTCCTGCGCAATAAATAAATGGGGGCTGGCCAGGGGCCAGGAATATTCAATTACTGCTTGGGATGGGCTGGGCCACCAATCCTCAGGTGGTGAGAATGATTTGTGGTTTTGTGTTGTCACACTTTTTTTTAAATATATTTTTTTACCATTATCATTATTATTGTTATTTTCCTTTTCTGTTACTGTTCTATTAAACTGCCTTTATCTCAACCCACAGGGTTTTTTTTTTCCTTTCCCCTCCTTTACTCCTTCTTGTCCCTGCCCTGCTTGCGGGGAGAGAGTGAGAGAGTGGCTGCACGGTCCTAGTTGCTGCCTGGGCACATAGTAGCATGTCATGCCATTATTGAAGAATGCATATCTCTGGCTATCGGCCTTGACTATTTCACTAGGACTAGACACATAGCTAAACAGTAAAATGAAGACAACAACCTGCCTCATAATGCTCTAAAAGAAAAAAGCTAATTATCAGTTGAGCCATTTACAGGAAATGAATCATAAACAAATTTTTAAAAGCTATAACCATGCTATTATCTCAAGCTGATAGGAACAGGAAGGAAACATGCTAAAGAACAGTAGCAACTTCATGTGGGAATAAAAGAGGTCTCACAAACAGGAGTTGAAGAGGCACCATTTATTTATAACAACTTAGGGTATAGATAGAGTATGCTCTATATATAAGAGAACAGGAAGGAAAAATAGTCACTGTATGTTTGTTCAATTGAGAGCTTCAAGTTCTTGAAAGGAATGACGCAACTATTACACTCTTTCATAAATCTAAATCAGGATAAGATTTTTTCAGCACTTCGGTACTTTTAAAAATCCTCTTATAAAAACTTCTAAATTTTTTCTTGTATCCAATTCCTCACTATGGGATTTATTTAGTCAATTTACATTTATATGTAACATTAAAAGACTGGTGAATTACATACCCAAGGGTAATACTCAGCAACCCCTGGTTTATGCTTTTTTTGTTATCTTTTTTCCAAGAGCTGCACTGCCTGTAGATGCGGGGCTTCAAACAGGCAGACATTCAGATTGCTCAACATGTTCTGGCTGATTCTCAAGAGCTATGTTAAGTCTCTGCCAATTCACAGGCCTTGGAAGGGTTTGCATCCTGGAAAAAGCTAGGAGCTGCTCTTTGGGTTTGGAGGGTTTGGATTTGTTTGGTTGGGTTTTTGTGTCAATGAGTGTGTGCCCGTTCCTTCCTTAAAAGAGGATATAATCTCCAACTCAACCATGTGGCATGTCTCAGGGCCACAGCAAGACTTTATTCTGCTCGTTCATCTGAAGTTGCTCTATACTGATCTTTGCATTGGGCGAAAGGACTTTTCTCTGGTTCAGTCTTTCACCTGAGAGCAAGATTTCAGCCTAATGATTCACCGTGATTTCAACCATGAGTCAGGGAGCCTCAATGCCTTGTCTGTCACCAGCCTGAAAAACATATATCTTTTCTTTTTTCTCTTTTCCTTCCAGCTTGTCTACATGAGTCTCGGCTCTTGGGATTGGCAAAACTTGTAGTTTTGGAAGCAATATGAATACTTTCAGTGCAATATTTCTACAATTCGCAGGAAGCAAAGCTTGGGTTTGTAATTTACTCCCCCTGCTCCCTCCCCCCAGCACAGAATAAAGACAATAAAACATTTTGTGTTTTCTGAAATAATAAGCTTGGCCCCAAAATTTGCCTCCAAAAATACAGGCGGTCAAGACACGCAAACAAACTCCAAATAATTTTCTGAATTGGCATGGACTCATGAGTTACTGTTATAAAACAGTGAACCTGGCATTTGAACCAGGCTAAGGTGTCTGCTTCTGGATGAGCTCCGTTCGTTTCCTTGACTGACTTTGGCATAATGGTGTTCCCATTTTCTGATCTTCTGGATGCTAAACTGCGTAGGCGCAATAGGGAAGATCACCTGTTAGCCAGCATTATTAGCTGGAGGTTCTCTGGCAGCCAAAGGGAGAGACGGAAAACTGATAGAACTTTGACGAGTTTGGGCAAATTTGTAATGCAGGCAAAAAATGGTAGAAAACAGAGATAATTATGTGATTTTAGGATTGTTTTGAAAGACTTGGATGTTGATGATGTGTGACATTGTTACAGATTAGCATTTCTGCAGTTGTCTCCCACGTGGAGTGATTGCTTCAGCCTATTCTTGCAAATAATTCTTTAAGCTCAGCTTAAAATAACATTTTTGCCATTTCTTACATAAATTTATGGTTTTGTCTTTTGCTCCTGCCCACAAGAACATCTGATTATCGGTGTTCGCTGCAATCTCTGTGGGAATAAAATCACAACTAGTATTGTGCTCTGACTGAGCTCATTCGCTTGATTACCGTCTTTGGCTCCTGATTGCAAATGAGCTTGTAACAAAAAAGCCATACAAAAGAAATGAGAAAAATGTCAGGGCCAGATCCACCAGTCCCTCCTGAGGACTGCAGGATTGACAGAAATACTCAGTACAGATGATGAAATGAGACAAATAATACCTCCACTTAGCAGAGCTCACATTTTAGCAAGGATTGTTAAGGCATCAGTATCTCTGTGCTCTCTCTCAGATTCAGATTAATCGCATTTATTTGCTTAATAATTTGGAAAGATGAGTTCTGAATGTTAGGGAACACTGGTATGTTGGCCCTTATTTGACAGTTTAATATATTGCAAAGGACATTGCATTTCATGGAAAGCTGACCTGGAGATGTCAGTGGGAGCCTCTGAGTGCCAATTTAATGCTTCTAAGCTTCTCAGTAAGTGAAACTTTTCTAGCATAGCGTTTTGAGTCATCAACAGCAATTCCAGCCTTGTCTCATCTAACTCTCCATCCCCGCCCTTCCAAAAAGAAATTTTGCCTTGAAGTCATTAACATTTTAACTTGATTTTTGAAATGTTTTAAGTGGACAGTGTGGTTTTCAGCTACTGCAAATCTCTCTGTGCACCATTCTTAGAGAATGCCTTAATGTTCACTGACAGAATTGGGCTTCTCTCAAAATAACATGGCAATAGCTTCTCCCTTCTTGCCTCCTTACTGCAAAATCCATTAATGTGGCAGTTAGAGGACTCGTATATAGGAAAGAGAAATTCAATTCTTTAAAAAAATCTAAGACAATTAAACTCCCTTCTTCCAACCTACAAGAAGACTGTGCTAACATACCGGGTGCCATACCGTAGTCGCAGAGGGAGCACCTCCCTTCTCCACTTTCATCTGTTTTCTTGTGCAGAAAATGATTTAATGGACTGAAAGTGCAGTCAAGTCAGGCCAGAATGTTAGAGACCAGCAGTTCAGACACTTACCTTGGAGAGAAGAGTCCGTGGCCCCAGTTCCTTCTTTGTGTACTTTTTTAGAAATTAAATGAAACATTCCTAGAACAGAAACCACAAACCAGCACTCCTCTTCTAGAAAAGGTCCCTAAATGGTGAGCTTCAGAGCCATGCTTATGCTTGCCATCAATTTCTGGTTCCTCACAGACATGCAACAAAACACACCTACGTTTCCATAACTGGAAAACAGCTACATAGAGTAAGATGAACAAGTTAAAACTCTGTTTATATACTGCATGCTATTTTGTATTAAGGCAATTTAAATTCCTCTCAAGAACAGTTGTGATGCTTGTCTTCTATGGAGACAAGCTTAAGCTGGAAATACCCTTATGATAAATTACAATGATAGTAAAGAAAGGTGCTTCTGATATCTGAACACTTTTTTTTTTAAGGACATCGCTCCTATTTTGCTGTACAGGCAAGGTCACTTTAAAGGCATTTTGAGTTGCTGCAATTATAGATTAGAGTTGTAGAATTGCTAGACCTTCTCTACTAAAGAACTTTAGCTGTTTAATGTTGATCTAAGAAGTGGTCGCACATTTTGAACAGAATATCTGATTTCTTTTTTATTATTTGCTTAAATGAAGACATTTTGATTCAAAGAAGCTTCCTTGATAAACGTTTTTGCAACCATTTAAAAATAGGATGTTTTGGTAGGATACATTCCATAGTCTGTGTTTGGAGGCAAAAAGATGATCATGTCTGCAAAAGTAGGAAGGCAGTTTCTTAAATAGACTTTTACTTCTTGTCCAGATATTCCTGAAGCTTCTAACTCCCATTTGGTTCCATTAATATTTTATCTTGATAATGTGTGTTTGGCTTATCCTGAAGCTAAAGTTGAAGTACTGTCACCTGGGCAAACCACTCTAGGGATGACTTAGAAATCTTTACAAAATCATACTAATTGCAGAATAATAAATTAATGAAGCTCTTCAACATTTATTCACTTGGAATAATTCCCAGATAATAACATATAGTAAAGTGAGTCATTTTGTTAGAATAATTTTCTTTTGCTGAGCATAAAAAAAAAAAAAAAGAATGTAGCTGCTTACTGCTGGAGTATCCCAAACATAACACAGGCTGTTGTGAATCCTGTAAATCTGAGTAATTTAGAGGCCACATTCGAAGTTGGACTTTCTGCAAAGACATGAGTTCTCTAAGATAAGTGTGCTGTGGCTATAAAAAGCATGTTCAAACTAAGCATGGCTTATTATAGGTGTGTGCAATGCCCATAGCCATTTAGTGGATCACATTTTATATACGAGTACTAGTCATAATAAAGAAGCACAAAAGGAAAACAACTTATTCACTTGCATCCTTTTCATATTAACTTGACTGCTCTTGTTAACAAACTATTCAGTCCAGTGATAGCTATGCAAATAGAGGTGGGATTTAGAACTGCACACACTTAGAAGGACTATGCTTGCGTAAGCGATAGGACTTTATCTGAATTTCCCAAGCATGAGGGAGATCAAGTAGAGTTGAAATGACTTGGCTCCTCTCAGGTTCAGCATTTCCTGGTTAAAGACACAGCAATACAAGAACTGGTGGTAGACTCCCTTTAATGGCCCAGTTTCATACTCCTCTCTGCTATGAAAGCAAAAGAGAAACCAACTGCGGCTTCTTTGTTGTGGGTCTTTATGTGGCACGCAGGGGACCTCCGGGAAGCGGGGAGCAATTCCTGCTATTCAAACATATCTTTTACTGTATTTTTTCTGGCTATTTTTCTCTTAGAAAAAGTGCTGCTTATTGTTATAAGCAAAAGGGTTCTCTGATTCTGTAAGCGAAGTGTGCTGAGGTAGCGTCTCGTAGGAATTGTGTTTTATTTTCCCCGTGTCTCAGGGGTTTTTATGGCCTGTGTAGCTGACAAATGCTTAGACAGGCATTCCCAGGCATGTCTTGCTTCCCTCACCACACGCGTGGAAACATAACCTGCATAAAAACTTGGCACTGCCAGGATAAGAGCATAAGGAACCCAGCTACGCTTCTCAGGAGACACCACAGCAACATTCCAACTCCATGGAATCAGGGAGAAGAGGCAGAAGACAGCTCTTATTCCTTCCTCTCAGGCTTAGCACACATGATGTGTTCTCCTTGCATTTAGATTACGGAAAGAAGGTGGGGGGATTGGGTGCTTGTTTGTGCTCCTGTGGTTTGACAGGTGATGGAGAGGCTGCTGGTTTGCACTAACCTAATCTGGAGCGGTGTTAGACAGACATACGTGGTTTGCTGTCTGTCCTCCGTGTTGAGAGGAGCTTGGGGCATCAGAATATTTGATGCTGGTTTCCGAAGGAGCTGCAACGAAAAAGATGTTGTTGAATTTCTTGAATGCTGTAAAGTCTGTGATTGTTTTTCTTTTGTTTTATGTATATTCTCTACTTTTTCCTCACATGGAGTAAGCAGTAAGGGCAAAGTTAATTACTCTTGCCTTTTTAACTTCCTCCCTTAAGTCATTCTCTCTATTTTTGCCTTTCTTTTGCAGGAGTATAATGATTTTGCAACTGTTTTTTCCTCCCCTCCCCTAGTTGTATTCCTTTGTGTGTTCCATCCTAGCTTTACAGTGTAGTCCAATATACTAAACAAACGTATGCTCTAAGCATTGTGTCAAAGCTTGATGTGAGTACCTGACACACCACCAACATTCTCCTACATCTAAACGCACGTAAGACAGAGGGACAGCCGCGTAATTCCCTGTCACTGGCTTTCCCAGCTACTCACAATTTTTATTTCCCAAGCAGGGGGTAGTAAGGTTGGCTGAACAGAGCAGGACAGAACTTAGTGTTTGGGACGTCTCAAGTTTCCCAACTGTTTTATCTGTACCAGAAAAATTGATGAGTTGGGAACAGAAGTGCTCCTGTGCTTTCAAAGTTAAAGCTGTAGCATGTTTCATACTTGCAGTCTTAATAGTGTGCCTTCATCAGATGGAAGCCAGCAACGTGTCCTGCACTGAGATCAACCACTTCAATCACGTTGCAGCAGGGTCAGATTATACCTCAAAGTGCTTTCCAATCAAAAGAGCTAGGAGGATTTTTAATAGAACCTGATATTCTTCTGAAAGCTGTGTCAGCGTCAGAATAGCAACAGTTGGACTATTCCCATCTGTACTTTTTGTTGCTGGATTAATTTTAGATGTGCTGCATATGGACTATGCATAAAATTTTGTTTTCCTGTTTCCGTTGTTGCTGCAATTAGCTCCACAGTAAGTAACTCTCCTGGGAATTTCATGGTCCGGCGTGCAAGCCTCCTCTGACACGGCTGTGAGTCCTGGGAACAGGAAAAAAAGACACATACAGAAGCCTAAAAAGACCTCTACGTGCGTTGAAAAAAGGATCTTCATGGTTCTAAAGCAACCTGTGGCAGGGAACAGGAGAGGCAGCCACCAGCACAGGCTCCTCTGCTGTGCTTTGTCCAGAGCTGGGTGGTGTTAGGGATGTGCTAGACATCCCTTCCTTCAGTTGGTGAGCTGATGAGATGATCACATTCTGGAACTCAATTAAGATGCAAATAGCAAATCTAGTTTAATTTGTTATATTTAGCCCCTCAAATATTTTCTAGTGACTTTTACAATGATAACAGAAACTGATGCATGACAAAAACATACCCTCTGGTAACTGTGGCCTAGTTTTTCTATGTAGGTTTCTGCTCATTTACAGCTGCTGGTTGTTTAAATAGTACTGCTGGGTCTATAACCATTTGCATTAGTCAGTAATTCCATTATCACTGAAAATACAGATAATACAGGGAAATAGGACTTTTGTTTTCTTTTAATTGAAGAAGTTGAAATCTTACCCTAGGAAGAAAAGCACCCTTTGGTGATAATATTCACAGAAGGTTGTGTAAATGAAGCCAAAGAAAGCAATGCTTTCTTTAAACTTGGAACCATTTCTGGCACTGCACCATTGTTGTAAAATATGTACCCGTGAAGAATAAATACTACTGATTTTTTAAGATACTTAATTAAACTTTTTTATGTGTGACCCTTTTTATTTTTAAAATGTGCAGTTACCGAATGTAACAGGAAGGAACAGTTTAAAGTGGTTGTTTAATCAGTGGACTAACACACTGGTGTTAAAAATCTCTTGCGTTTCTTCTCCTAACACTGACAGCATGCTGTGTCCTTCTTTTAGGCACCAGTTTGGGGTTTGTACTATTCCCGTATTTCTGAACACAAAAATAGAGCTAAAGCACACAGAATGGAGTTTGTCCTTGAAAAATTGCAGTATCCTTTGTTCCAACGGATGGAAGTCAAAGGCAACGGGTTTAGGGTTGAGTTTCTTTTCACCCTTTTTTTTTACTCCAAGGTGGAAAAACTGATGGCTTATTTCAGTACGACTTTCTAAAAGATTAGATGATTTTTTTTCTGTGTATGCTGCAGGAGAACAACTGGAACGGAGAGCAGACCCACAAATGAGATAATCAGTGGCTCTTCCTGGTGGAAGAGGGATACAGGTGTTTGACTGTCGGTGCCGGGACAGGCTATGTGTGATGGAGGTGTGCATCTACGGCACTTTGGGTGGAGGGTGTTTGAGGCATTTCATCAGTGATAATTAACATCTTATAAAGTTGAGAGAGAGAGCAACCCAGATTAAAAAACACGAGAATGAATGCCATGTAGAAAAGTTTGCTCTAGAGTTGTGTGAGCTGATCCAACCACTCGATCTGTTGGCGGAAGGAAAGCTCTAGACTTTGCTGGATCCTGCACTGAAGCAGTTCAATGACTGAGCCATCACCTTCCCCTGGAGAACCACACATGGAGGCAGGCTCCTCTTGTGGGCCAGGACAGCTCTCGGCCACTCTCAGCAAACCCCAGCGAGCGCTGGAGCCACGGCCATGGTGCAGGGTGGGCTCTGGCCCAAGAGAAGGCAGGAGGGAGGAGGGAAACCTCGCACTCGGGCAGTAACAAGTTCTTGGGTCAGCTCAGCCATCTTCTTTCTAAGGTTCATTGAGCCTCTTAACGTAGAGAAATGATAAAATTGCTTTTAGACAAGTAATTCCCGTGCGGAGTTCAAAGGGTGGTTGATTTAATGGATACTGCTGCTATGCCCATATAGAAGGACCAAATGAAGAGGGAGAATTTGTTACCTGGCTTCATTTTTGTCCTAAGCAATGCAAATTTCCCTAATAAGGGAATCTTGTGGGAAAATAAGGGGAAAAAAAACCACAAAGGCTTGCAAGACAATGTATACCTCTTTCCCTTAATTGATAGCCTATGACTACAGAACTTTTTCCTTCTCTGCCTTTGAATTAGATGTATATATTTTTGGGTCCTCTTCCAGACCTTTGTGTCCATTCAGCATCATATCCATTCAAGGAACACTTTATTTTTCTACTTAGGCTTGTCAGCATCCCAGTGCTGTCAATTAATATTGGCATTTCAGCATAAATCTTTATCATAGCACAGAATAATCACAAGCCAGAGTTAAGTTTTAATATACCCGATAAAGTTTTTATTCTGTGCAACTTCTTCTCTGTATATCTAAATTTCTTATTTCAAATCTAAATTCTAATTAACCATTGTAAAAAGAAACTTAAAGCCTGCTTTGCAAGGTAACTGTTCACTGAGCTGAATAACAATTAGAGAAGATAAACATTAAAGTAGTCTGTCTTCATTGTTTCTTACTAATGAATGTTAATGTGTCTCTTCAGACACTGTAGCATCTACAGTTGCATTTATATGACTTGAGGGGGCAAAAAACCCATAAAAGTGATAGTTATATGTTAGATGGCAGGTGGAATAGTAATATACGTTTATCATTTGCTTTCTATAGGTTGTTTTTTTTTTTTAGAAGAAAATTGAGCTTTATTCTATGAAAATTGTAAAGGCCTGTGTCCTCATGATGAGTCCTCCACTATTGCCTGTATACAACACAGATGGCAGCTTTTCCTCTGGCGCTCCCTGGCCGCTTTATTAAGCACGAGGGCTGTTTGTGTTAAGGCTGTTGCAAATTCAGACCCCACAGATTTCGGGCTATGCAGGATGAGAAAATTTTTCAATGTATGAACAATGTGGTGCCACTCCTACAAATATTGGGAGTAGCTAAATGTCTGGCTAGAAATCCTCATTACTCGTGTTCACAAGATTAAATGTGTGTTTAATATAATACCAAATATCCTTACTATATTACATTTCAAATGCTATAATTTCATAGATTCCGCTCTCCATAACAAGAATCCCGTATATTGTAGTTTATGTAATTAACAAATGTTGATTACAGATTGGTCACATAAGGAATATCAGTGTATTTTAGGGAACATCCACAGTTCCCTGGATATGTCAGATTTTATTAATAGGATGAATCTAGAGTGAGTAACACATTATGCCCAGAAGGTACAGTTTGAGAATGAGTGTTGATTATGTAGGAGAGCATGCCCTCAGCTGTCTACTTAGTATGCTGAAGGCTCTGACTTGTGGAAAATAGAAACTGATATCTTATATAATTAGACTCATTCAGGTAGAAAATCAGAAGTACAAATTGATGAAAAGTGGGCTAATGAAGATTAACAGCTTTGTTCTTCCTCCTATTATTTTCTTCTGTCACGCTAAAATTGCTTTCCCACCTCCTTGCTGGTGCTCGACTGGCCTTCCTAGGATGCAAGCTGGGCTGTTCCGTGATCCTATGATATTGTTGCTTAGGGATGTAAGACAAACTTGCTGCAGCTTAAAGGCTACCAGTTCACCCTCTGCATTGGGGCAGCACGATGAGAGTTTTACCATGAGACTTCCAACCTCTTAACCATCAGAGCTATTTCTTCATAAGCGGACACAGAGTCCCTGGGGGAAGAAAATGAGTTACAGTTTTCAGCTAGCATTTTTCATGGTTGTGCTCCAAGCTCCTCCTTGCATTCCCACAGGAGATCAATGTAACAACCCCCTCTTGTTAAGTAGTAAATGACTGGGTTTCATCTCTGCAACATGTGTAGGAGAACTAAGCATAAGCGACTGTCAAGGATGTTGTTTAGGGAGCTCTTCTCAGGCAGAAAAAATATCAGAAGAAAAATCATAAAGTTACTCCTGTGAGAGAAGCCGAGGGGTGGCTAATAAAGATGAAGGATGGTGGCATGGTGATGTCAGAGATTAACATCACATTAGGAAGAAGTTCTTCACCATGAGGGTCGTGAGACACTGGAACAGGTTACCCAGAGAGGTTGTGGAAGCCCCATCCCTGGAAGTTTTTAAGGCCGGGCTGGATGGGGCTTTGAGCAACCTGGTCTAGTGGGAGGTGTCCCTGCCCACAGCAGGGGGGTTGAACTAGGTGATCTTTAAGGTCCCTTCCAACCTGAACCATTCTATGATTCTATCACAATGGGATACTCCATTACTACTTGGATGGATTAAATGATGAAAGGACTTGCTGGGCAACGAGAAGGCTTGCAGGGCTAAAAGGACAACCAGCACAGAGATTAAATGAAGGAGTGAAGAGAATCTACAAAAATTGTTTCAGTGGCATTGTTTTGAATAGAGAGAAAAAAGTTGCTGGAGTCAAGGTTTAAAAAAGGCAACTTTAAGCACACTATGTTGAGATCTTGCAGATGTGGGTGGAATGACAGAAAAGATGGTGCAGTTTTTTGAGATACTTAAGTAAAGAAAACCATCAAAATCTGGAAAAAGCCTAAAAGTGCAGATCCAGAGGGATGGTTGAATTTGAGTGGAGAGCAATTTAGAAATTCCAGGACTATTATTATAAAATATTTATGACAACAATGAGAATTTTTTCCTCATATGAAATGATGTGGCTTGGTCACAAAATGCCCAGAGTTGATCATTCATGAAATCTAGTCTCATTATCAGAACTTTGTCTAAATCTGCACTTGTGACATATATAAATTACTTCAAAGATCTAAATCACCTACTGGTGATTGAACTGATCACCTACTGGTGAAAGCATTAAGACTGCTGTGAGAAGAGCAGACTGTAGCTGTAGTTTGCAAAACCAAAAAAAAAATGTAGTTTATCTGAAATTCTTTATCTGAAGCTATTTAACTTCGGCACAGGAAAGCTTACTTCAAACGTATCTAATTGTGAAATGTTTTCAGGAATGTGACGATAGTAGTGCTTAGGTTAGATACTTAGGTTAGAAATTATTTCTGCACAGAAAAGCTTTTCTGGGAGAAATGCAAAAATCAGTTTCCCAGTCATAGCTATCTCATCCTGAGTGCGCTATCCATGCAAAGTAATTTATGTCACTTGGTGGTCACTCCTGCCTAAATAGCTAAATGTGTAGGCGTCTTTGCTTTTATGATTTCCTTTTCATTTTCCATCCATTTCCGTACATCCATTATTCTCAAATATCCACAAAATATTTAAGGCTATCACCTTTATTGTAATCGTGCTGTTAGGATTCACGTATGTAATTAAGTTCACTTTTTAAATATAGTATTTTGTTTAAATTAATTTTAAAAGTAAATTAACTGGCAGTCAAACTATGTATAGGAATGTTACGCTGCAAGTTGAATGAAACCCTGAAGAACTTAACGGTTTAAACCACAAAAGAAAGCTTTTCTAGATTTAACTGATATATGCAAAAAGATAAAAGAGAAGGAAAGAAAGAATTTTTTAAAATCATAAAAATAAGCCCCCTAAATATACAAAAATAGATAAAAATCTTTTTTTGAAGTTGCTTCCTAAAAACCTATTGGTCGAGAATCAAAGCTCACAGTGTCCCACTACACTAGAGGTCACCGTCTCTCCCACCAATACCCCTGTTACAGGCACTCTAGATACCAGAAGGGTTTCCTGGATCAGAAATAGCTGCCGAGTTGGTTTTTGCTGTGTTAATGTAGAGGAAACCTCACAGTTATAGTCTCACACAAATGTTTTTATATTTATTTATGCCTTTGAAATAAGATGCTCAAAGAAAACATCAAACAAACAGAAGTTGTCTCACACACAGCCATATTAATTCTCCTTTCTTTCCTCGTTTTTGCCTAACTGGGGCTCTGTTTCATCAGACCACTTGAGCTCCACTCAGTCTTACTGATTGCAACGAGACTGACACATGATTAAACACATGCTTATATGCTTTGCTCCCTAATGAGGGAATTAAATGAATGCTTAAATAGTTTACTGAAGTAGAACAATGTTCTTTGCCTGCCTTTTAAATATAAGAGTATGCATATGTATATATATAAATGTCTATATGCAGATATATAAATATGCACGTGCACAATACCACTCAGATGACTAGCCACTAAGTAGAGCAATAAATCCATTCAAAAATTTCCCAGACCCAAGTTATGTCAGTATTGGAGTTCTACCTCGCCAGACCTTTGCAGTATGGACCTTTGCACAATGTAAAAGTGCTGCATGTCAGTCCCCCTAGAGAGGAGAATTTCGTAATATTCCTCTCTCAATCAAGTCTAACAGCAATATTGGATAAAAATCCAATATACAATCAGTTCTGTTGTTGCCTAGATTTTGTGGCAGGTGGAAGGGACTATAATAATGGTGTTAAACTTTACCACTTTTGACGTGGTAATCAGATCTCATCTCAGCTTCAGGTAGGTTTATTTGATGCCTGATACCCAAAGGTATTCAATAGCCCTGAGAAAAGGCAGGAGAGTTCCCTGGCAAGCCTGCTGTCTCTGTTTTGGGAAGGGCTGTAATTTTATTTTAGTTCTTCTCTCACCTCTAAATCTCCAGGTTCACGATGCTCTGCATCAATCTTCATACCTTTTATATCATGAATTAGCCACTCCTGGTTTCACCGTATGCTCCTATTTTTCAGCCACATTTGGCTTTTAAGTCTGGTCTCTTTTTAGTTCAGCCTGCATTTGTTTCCTTCTTTCCATCATAAGTTATACTCTTGTGTCCGCGTTCTTTAATTTCAAGCCTCACTTACTTTGTCCCATTGATCGATCACATATGGTACTTAAGGTACAAGCTGCAGCATACATATAGCTCTCTGTAGGGCCCCATAGCATTCCTATTGAAGGATTTATTACGCCTTGTAGTCTGTGCTGTTAACTGAATGAAGTAACGAGGTGAATTTGATACTCAGTTTATGCCATGTTCTCTTTCATTTTACTCCAGGCATTGCTTATTTTATTAAGAGCCGTTCAGAGTTAAGGGATCCAATGGATCTGTTCTGCTCAGGTTGTGTCCGGGTGGACACGGCTCCATGTGCATATAACCCCTGAGCAGCAGCAGAGCTCTGCCCAGCCTGGCCGAGGGGGAGGCTGGACCTGTCTGGGAGAGGCATGGGCCTGGGCCATCTGCTGGCACGGCTTTATCGTGCCACTAGCACGTGCCTTGCCATGCAGGAATGTCACCTTTGAGTTCTAACCGCTCGGTGTTGTATATCGTGAGCATCTTTACAATGCAACTCTGGAGTCCTCAGCACAAGAAGGACATGGACCTGTTGGAATGGGTCCAGCGGAGGGCCGCGAAGATGATTCGAGGGCTGGAGCACCTCTGCTGCGAGGACAGGCTGAGAGAGTTGGGGTTGTTCAGCCTGGAGAAGAGAAGGCTCTGGGGAGACCTTATGGCAACCTTCCAGTACCTACAGGGGGCCTACAGGAAAGATGGGGAGGGACTCTTTATCAGGGAGTGTAGTGATAGCACGAGGGGTAACAGTTTCAAACTGAAAGAGGGGAGATTTAGATTGGATATTAGGAAGAAATTCTTTCCTGTGAGGGTGGTGAGGCACTGGAACAGGTTGCCCAGGGAAGCTTTGGATTGCCCCATCCCTGAAGGTGTTCAAGGCCAGGCTGGATGGGGCTTTGAGCAACCTGGTCTAGTGGGAGGTGTCCCTGCCCAGGGCAGGGGGCTGGAACTAGATGATCTTTAAGGTGCCTTCCAACCCAAACTATTCTATGATTTCACCCGGACTCTCATAAAGAAAAGCTTTTCTGCAAACTATTTGGTGTATTTAGTGTTTGCAGCCTCTGTCTTTACTTGCTTTTCCTGTTCTGACCGCTTCTGCACATCTTAGCCAGTCAGAAGGTGTTGCACTTGGGCTGACGGTGAAGTTTCAATCTGAGATCATCAGCAGAAAAAGCCCAAGAGTGTGCTAAGCTGAAGTACTGAGAGCCAAAGACATGACAATCTCAAAACGAGAGAAGACAGATGAGGATTTTGTTTTGTGATGCTGTGCTAGAAAAGCATTTGATGTAATAACAATTTTGATGACTGTAAGAAAAAAGACTTGATAATTACACTTGGAGGTGCAAGGGGCTTGATAATTAGCCTGTAGATGTTAAATTATCTACGCTGACTGGAAATCTAAGTACCAGTTATTAATATTACTTCCCGCATCTTTGGTAACTAATCACAAATAATTATACTTTATTGAAAAATAGTTCCATAATGTGGTATAAACCACAGTGGAGTTAAGAAAAAAACAAATGAATGTGTTAGCAAAGTAACCCTTTCACAAGTTGTTTTTCCAGAATGCTGTTCATTTCCAAAGGGAATAATTAAGTAGCTTGTAGAAAATTCAATTTGGTGCCATCCCTCAAAGTAGTGTATGCTATTATTACATACCTCTACTGAAGATCCCACTTTATTGCTGACATAAGTTAGAAAGCTTAAGCGGAAGGCCACAGCATTCTTCATTTGTTCCAGGAGTGCAGAAAACCTCTGGAACATAGTCTTATCAGTCTATATGGCTCTGCATTTTACTTTTAGTAACGGCAGAGAATACCGAGGTAGTTTGTGATTTATCTCTGAATTTTCTGAGTTCTATTGATTTATGTACGAAGGCCAGATTTTTCTTGCTACTACAAATGTGGAGGTTTTTTGCTTCCAGCTTTCCCAGGGGATGTTTCCTGCAGACAACTGAGTTTAGATTTAACATAGCCCTCATTCACATACTACTGCTTCCTTTGCAATGTATAACATGACTCAGTTAAATAGGTAACAACAGGCGGGGGGGCGGTGTATTTATGGTAGCTGTATGGCAAAAAAGTAAGGCAATCTGTCAGCCTCAATAGACTATGAAGAGCTTGTTCTGATACTGTTATATTCTAAATAATGCTTGAAACACAAGACTGACGATGGAGCAACTCCTTTGCCTGAAACCTATGGTATCAGGTAAGAACATTCCTTTAAAATTAAAGAAACTACACTTTTATCAGTGACAGCCTGTGGTATATGTTTACTGCCACTTTGCATTACAGAAGGTCAAATTATCGAGTTAATTGAAGCCTCAAACTACAAATGTGGCACCACAGTGCTTTTAACTGACAGGCCAGCTTCTGGTAAATATGGTCTCAGACAAAATGTCCTGGTTTGAGTTTTGTCAGTTTAATTCAGGAAAACCAGGAAAGTTTATTTTCCTCTTTGAGTCCATGGATAAAGCGTGCAATTGATAGTTACTAGTGAGTTCTAAAACACTGAAGGACAGAGGGACCAGGAAACCATTACTTCAGCTCATTAAATACAGATCCTAGTACCATACGTTAATAAATCAGTTAGCTTTTGAAGTGCAAAACACTTATAATCTTTTCTCCTTTGTATTAGGTAACGAATCAATTATAAAATGCTGTTTTTCTTCAAATTCATTAAATTTCAGTTCCCATTCTAAAACAGTTTGACATATCAGTTAAAACAGCTTTGATCTGTTAATCTTTAATTAGAAATGTCATTCACCTGTTACAAAACTTAAATTTTAAGATTCTGAATACGCATACATTAAACTGTATAACTTCTTAAATATCATATCCTTTTGGTCAGCAAAGGCAAGTATCGAGTCCAAAGTAAAGGTGATATTCATCTGCAAATCAGAACGTGTCAATAATTTCTAATTCATGAGACTAAGTTATTCCTTTAGAGAAACAGCAAAAAGTACAAACACAAAGGCTAAAACTGATCTTTTAAACAACGATTTTTTGCTTGCTAGATTGAATTATAAATGGTTTAAGAATTTTGGTTTAACAGTATTGCACAATCACTAGAGGCTGGTTTAACTGCCAATATTTAGAATAATTTTAAAAGAAGGTGAACTTCCAAAAGTGTAACCTTTTCGTGCTGAATCATCATCATGGCATATCAAAGGAAATGCAGGAGAAGAACGTTTCTGTAGTTTGGTCCTTTGTGACCTTTCATAGCCAGTATAAACGAGAATGTACCTAATGGCTGCTAACAGTGTACAGAATGCAGAGTTTGCACCCAGATTGAAATGTGCAACCCATACCATCTTTTATCAATCATTGGCCTATCATCTTGGGATAATCACGTGCTGAAAAAAAAAAAAATCCATCACGAAAAAATCCCCACGTGTTCTGTTATCTCTTCCTATGAGTGCATGGCAATGAATCCAACATCTTCTAATACACAACAACCGGACCAAGATTGCTTCGTGGGCCCTCTTGCATTCCAGTCAGCCAGCAGCAGATGGCTGATTGGACCCAACACCAGCCAGTGTTGGGATGGCACCAGCAAAAGACAGAGCTGTTTGTTTCTGCTATAGTCCTCAAAGGCTTGATGTGCTCCAGTTTCTTCCAGAGCCTTTGCTAGCCAAGAAGTAAAACTCTGTACTACCAGTTAAAAAGATGGAAATATTTATCAACTGTCAGCTGGAGGACAGAGATACCTGTATGGCTTTATATCCCAAGTAATATCGGGACCGTTTTCTCAAATGAAGGTGTAATCTCTCTGTGTTTTATCAGAACCAGTCAGTCTTTTCTACTACTTTGTTCACTAAACCACAGTTTCAACTCTACAGGCTGTAACTTGCAGATAAGAGTTTGAAGTCTTAAATGGAAAAAGGTCTATCTGTGTGAGTTGCAGTTTATGAAACTACAGCAGATAAAGAGAAATAACTTTTTGGAGCTTACTCAGATTCTTTTTCTTCTAGGTATGCGTTTTGCAACCTGCCGCACTGTTTAACCATCAAATTAGGTAGCCCAATTCATGGAAATGGAGAAAACTCCATCTATTTGCAGCCTCTTCTATGCGATAATTTAACAAACTAAACAACGTTCTTCCACACCGTCAATTATCTGGGACAGTTCTAAAGGGAGCATTTTAAAGGCTACAGTGTTCCTTTGTGGCAACAGAATGATTTTCAATAACATTTTAAAACTTGCTTTGATATAAAAGCTCTTATGCCTAACAGTCTGAAAATCTTGCACCCAGAAAAGTCACATTGGAGCAGAAGAATAAGATGCTGCACGTTGTAAAAGTTGCTGTCAATTGTCAAGTTTTCAATATTCTGTGTTGATATTTTTGGAGCTGTTACCTAAGATTACGCTACTAAATCCAAGCTTGTACTATGCAAAATATTAATATATGATATGTAGCTGGCATTTTGTTAGCTTCAGTTATGCTCAGTGAAAATATTTGTGCCAGAGAAACTTTTGCAGCTAGCTAGAAATCAGGGATAAATTCACTATGACAAATCGAAATAACGGAGCTTGCCCAATTTCTGAGTTCCAAATGCTGTGTTAGGATGCAGAACGTTCTTCATAAGGCGCCACTGAAGCAAGTAATATCACATCAGGATTATCGTAACGGCTGAATAAGTGCTTCTGATCTGAAGCCTTCCTGATAAGTTATATTTTCAGAATGCGCTTAATGCATATTCATAGCACCTGCTCAGTGTTTCATTAGTGGGCAAAATACCAGTGCTTTCTTACTAAAGTCTTGTGAAGTTTCAGCCAATGCTTAGATGTGAGGGAACTTCACTTTTGCATTTATAGAGTGGATTTGTAAATCGGAGACCAGCCTCATGGCAAGGTTGGATCTGGGTATTTGGGTTCATTTGGAAAAAAGGGCCTTGGGTGCGCAAGGTGAACTTACAAGTAAAGCACAGCAGTAAATTTAGATAAAGGGTTTCCAGGAGAGTCCTAAAAGATAGAAGGAGGACTTTGATAAGAAACATCAATATTTTATAGGGTTAGAAAATAAAGCTGCAAAGCCACGTTGGGAAATGTTGTGAATGACCTTTTAAGACATAGTCAATTTTCCAAGTGGAATAAATACATCCATATAGGATGAAATTTTATGAGGAAAGGTATTTATTATCGTCTGTTGGCATACTCTGAGATGCAGAGTAACGTGTGTAGCAACAAATAGCTGCTGATTATCTCAGCATGATTTTGAACAAATTAATTTTCTCATTTTTTAAGTGAGTAATCCATAATGGATCAAAATATACATGATGCATCAAAACTTATGTATCTAGTGGGTACTTTATATGAAGAGCTATTGGACATATAGCATTAAAGGCTTTGAAAAGTAAATATGAACTAGCAATTCAAGCAGCAAGATGAACGTAGAATTAAAGGCTTTAGATAAACGAATTAAATATACTGGTTGATTTTGGTTTTCATCTTACAGAAGTTCACTATCTATATGCAAATTATCAGCAGTATTGGGTATTTTTCATATTTACCGTAATTCCAAAATGTATTATAGCAAAGGAATTACTGCTGTTCCTAATAGAAACATGTCTTCAAATACACAGAAATGAAAAGTAGCAAATGAAGGTTTAAGTCACTCTCTGGTAAGCTATATTAATGAATATAATCACTCACTGTAAAATAACACTTTTATTCCTGTGCTAGCTGCACAGTGGCTCTATGAACTTAATAATTTTCATTACATCTTAGTCGATCCTCAGAGAGAACAGTATATATTTTCTTTTAGTTAATTAAAGCTGGTAATACGATATCCATGACTTCATCTGCGTGTTTGTGCCAGCATACTTTGAAAATAATTGTATCAAATCCAACGTAGGGCTTAACTTCTGAGGTGCCTGATGCCCAAAATGAAACGCCATTGCCTATGTTAGGCATATGGGCCTCTTCTGCGGTGTCTGAGAAGGGGCTGGGAGCCTCTGGGTGGGATCTGGCAGCAATAAAGCTTCTTTCAACTAGTCAGTATAATACCCTGCGTTATACTTGAAACTACTTTCTGGAACTGGGATATGCCCACTATTTTTTCGGGTTCATTCTGAGACAGGCATCTATGTTCTTTCAAAGATCTCGGTGGAGCTCTTTATTTTCATTGAAATGGCAATTATATTGTGGGCATGGGCATTTTATAGAAAAAAAAAAAGCTAATGTTTATAATACTCGCTATGGACAGTGACTGTTACCCTAAGAGTGCTGATCCTCAGGTGTCTCTCAATGAAGCACCAAATTACCAAGGTCTTCTGGCTTGGTGGTGGAATGGTTTCCTTTTCTGCTATTGATGTAATGCTCTTTTATGGGGAAAAATATTTGAGGTCTGTGGGACAAACAGAATCTCTAGAGGCTTGATTCTGTAGGATGGGGTGATGAAGCTCATAGTATCACAGAATTACAAAATCATAGGGTTGGAAGGGACCTCTGGAGATCATCTAGTCCGACCTCCCTGCCAGAGCAGGGTCACCTAGAGCAAGTTGCAGAGGAATGGGTCCAGGCAGGTTTTGAATGTCTCCAGAGTTGGAGACTCCACCACCTCTCTGGGCAGCCTGTGCCAGTGCTCTG
>VXBH01005057.1:1309534-1321436 GCA_013400035.1 Rynchops niger | reverse complement strand
GTCATCTGGTACCTCCCCTGGTCATCTGGTACTATTTAGATGCACGGCATTTTTAACAAAAAAATGTAGATAGGTAGTCAACTATAGGAGATTATGTTGGCTAAAGAAATAAGCATTGATGCAACAGAGGAAAAAGGAAGAAAACACTTGCATAAACGAAACATATTATAAAATGATATTATGAAATGTCTGAATATTGTTTTCTGTGGATGTCCCAAGATGTATGCTCTCTGTGCATTGAATAGGTCATCAGAGGCATAACGTGGAAGTCAAGTACGTACTCGAAAGGTCTGGTTTATCTAAAGCAGGTTTGGGTTGAGAGGCTGCAGATCAATGTTTCTTAGCCTGTGGGCTTTGAACTATCACTATCAGTAAAAACTCTGAAAGTGATCTGCAAATTATGGGGGAAAACGCTTGAGGGAAAAGAACAAAACTATATAGTATTCATATATGCACCCCCCAAAGGAAACAAATAAAATGAGTGAGAAGGAAAGTAAGATGCAAACATTTAAAATTAGTTGTTTATAAATGAAAATAATTTTGACTACACTAGCCAAGGTCTTTGGATTTTTTTAAAAAACAAAGACTAACGTCAGAGGATTTCCTAGACAATATGTTATGTGACTCATTTAAATAGAACTAGAAGCAAAACCAAATCCGTATTTGGATTGTGTTATTCAATAAATTGGGTGAAATATCCTTTCTGGTCTGAGCAGTCATCTTCTGTAATTAAAACCTTTGAATGTTTGCCCTTCCCTTAAAAGGCTTGAATAGATTAAATCAGCTTTTACTGAGGAGAGACCAATCTCGAGCTGATCAGTAAGGCCTGAGCCAGTGTTCTTTGTAGCAGTGCTGGTGCTGAACAAACCAAACCACCCTTTCGTCAGGAGAGTCGTTAAAATTTCCTGTCTCATTCTTTCAATTCAGCGCTAACCAACAAGTGCAGGTACCTTTCTTTAACGTCAATTTTGATACAGTAAGGATTTTAAATGAGTCAAGCTAAAAAAAAAAAAAAAAAATCAGGCTTTTTTTGTAGATGAGAATGTCTTCCATGAATCTAAATTAAAATCACTTAAACAGATGGATTCTCTATTTTCTGTAGCATTAGTTCAAAGGAAGCACACGACACGGGGATTAGTATTCAGGAGACTTATTTTATTGTACAAAAGTAATTACCTTTTAAATACTATCCAAATTAACATTTTAATATCCCTCTGGGCTTATATATTTTAAAAGCGTAATATAACTCAGTACCTAATACAGGAGAACCCTATTTCCTTTTCTACTAAATTAGTCTGCTAGTTTGCAATGCAAGCGGCAGCAATTCTTTTTCTTTTCTTTTTTTTTTTTTTTCTTTTCCGGATAAGACACTCAATACTTTCAGCGTAGGCCACTTAGTTTGAAGAGCTTAGTTTCCTTCTGTTTGTGTTTCTTGGTATCTTGGTAAGCTATTTGTGGGCAATAGTCTCTTACGTTAACCGTCTTTATATTTTACTGCATCTCAGGGAAAAATATATGACTTAAAATATAGAGAGTGCCAGCTCAATCCTCTGGTAACTTTTGTATATTAAAAGTCTTGGCGGACTGAAATAATATATACAACTCATTTTTATCTATTAAAATTATCAAGAGCATCTGACTTTTCATATTATACATAGAAATGTATTTTCTTGCTTTCACATAACTTTTTCAACAGGGCACTTTATAATAAGAAGAAAAGCTTTCTTCTTTTATGTGTTTATTTTCTGCTCAGGTCTGAAGCGAATTTATCACTTTGTCATATGAATAAAGCCAGCTAATTTAGCAAGAACTTCAAACTAAAATCAAGGGAGCAGCTAAGAAAAGGCTTTAATTTTGTAAAGCACAGATCAATCTGGACAAAAATCAGGCAATAAGGGAAGGACGGGAGATATATAATAAGGGTGTAGCAGGCTGATCCACCAAATATCTCAGCTAACTGTTCACCCCAGGAACACCTATGGACAGCAAGACAGGATGGGGCTCATAGTGAAAGGTCAAGGGTTTTGCAAAACTTCTGGGAAATTCATTTTATTTATTAAAATTGACAAATATTGTAATAGCTACTAGACGGCAGCCCTGTGAAAATGCAAAGCGTCGCTGTCACACCCCAGCACAGGTTTGGTGACTGAGCTAGAAAGGCATCTTCTGTAGATCCAAGCTGTGAATCTGAGCCTTGTTTCTGGTATTATTCGCTCCTTTGGACTTCTGCCTACGGCCCGGGGACCTGGATTATCTCCGTGTAAGGCAGGTCCATGCGCTGTCTTTGTACTACTGGCTACAGAAACTATTGAAAGCTCAACTCGTTATCCCAGCAGGCCAGCTAATCTCTTGACTTCTTTTAATCAGCCCTACTTTTTTCTAATCCTCTAAAATATTGTATGCGTTATTTGCTAGTCTTGCATACGTACTTAGGCTTGGGTGACTCTTCTAGTTACTGCGTGGGTTTGTGCATCGGTGACAGACCTGACAGTTACAGTAGGAAAAAAAAAAATAAGCTGTAACTTGTATGACAAAGCATCAGTGTTCTGTAGTTTCCAGTGTTCTTTGTGGTGTTTACACGTCTGAAAACTCCTGGATGAAAAACTGCTGATGAAAAAATCAGGCAGAACTGCAACTTTATATATATGTTTGTGCGTGTGTGTATATATATGTATTTATACACTTAGCTATCTAGAATTGTAGATCCCTAACAGCTAAAAGCTCTTTCTGACTCTTTTCCCCTCCATTATATTTCTCCTAAAGCATAAATTTTCACTTAGCCTTAAAAGGACAGCATTAAAAAAACACGTGGATTTTGGAAAAACAGTTATCGCTAGTAGGGGTTTTTTATTTGTTGGGGGGTTTTAATCATTTAAATTATTCATATGATGTGTAATTTTTCCATTTCTCTTGAAGTTAAGGTTTTCACACAGCATCGTGAGCAAAGGAAGTGGCAGTCTAATTCATCTAAGTAAAATTGTTTCTTTGCCTTTGTGAAACAGACGTGCAAGAGAGACCACAACGCTAAAAAATGAGTTTCAGAGTATGACCACTGCCCTTTATTTTAAGGTTTGCATTTTATTTAAAAGGAGAAAGAGACTGGGGTTTTTTACTGTTATGTTTAGCACCTCCCTTTCTCACTAGGTCTGGTTATATTATTATTTGCCAGTGTAATTTTGATCTCAGTCAAGATTCTCTGAACGTATTCTTGTGTAATTCAATCGGAACTGGTCCTTTGACAATAACTATCCCATTTGACATTAAATACTTCAGGCTAACGAAGTAAAAAAGTAACCTGTGTCATTCTCTTTGGGAAATAAAGCAAATTATGGGACTCATGTTGTTTTAAATGCGGAGTTTACAGTGATTAGTTTTATCAGTGAAGTACTGAAAAGACTCTGGCTGACCTTGGACAATGAATGTGTGCTACTCCGCTGCTCTCTGGTATAACTACAGGAGCGAGCTTGGGGTGTCAGGATAAGGAGCAGAAGATGAGTTAGGCTCTCTCTCCTAGGTTTTACATAGGCTTAGCATAGATTGATTTGCATTCTATCTCTACCTCTTGCTGATAAGCAATGGATTGGCTTGTGCTGGTATACCTGGCTCCTTAGCTAGGTAACTATCGTGAACTTGTATATTGATTTAAATAGCGGAAATCAAAGCTGTAACGGCAAGTGTAGTGGATGATTTACCAGCAGTGTTTGGGTTAAACTGCAAGTAGGAGACTAAATTATCACAAATAATGCAGCTATGGAAATAAGGCGCATTGAGATGTACCTTTAAAGAAGATAGCCTTTAGGAATGGCATATCCCGCTGCATTGTGGGTTGTGTAACCACACACAGTTTAGAAACTCTGAGGGGAAATGAATACAAGAAGCTCAAAAACAAGAAAAAATGTTCAAAGGCATACCTAAGAAATGAACCCTTGAATCAATTTTCCCTGGGACAAATGCTCGTTAACGCTTGCCTATTTATTTTTTGTCAAGTCAAAGGGGTTTATTTTAATTATAACCAAACATTGGCAGAAACAACACTTCTTAAACACATTTTTTTAAAAAATAACAAATGTTGTAATACTAGTCTAGTCTGGCTAGCCGGTAAGACAAAAACCAAAGTGCTATGGAAATTCTCCAACCTTTTATAGTTATTTGAGTTAAAATGAGAGAAAAATGATTTTTATAAATTGGCAGATGATGAAAATTACGTTAAAGCAATCTATTTGTAAATTAACTGTGGTGTAATACATGTGCGTTATAATTCCGTCCCTTAACTTTTGTCAGAGTGTAACTAGAGGCAACTTTTTTAAAAGGTTAAGGAGAACAAACTGTGTCTATGTTAACAAGTAAACAGCCGCTTACTTAGTACAACAGAGCGCTTTTACAAAAATCGGTCTTTTATTGTTGCCTTCTCCATCCCATTGCAGGTGCATAGCATGTCTTTAACACGAGCCCTGAAAGCATACACAGAGCCACCATTTGTTTGAAAACCTCTTTTTGTAGTACAACAAAACACATTCGGTGTCACCGACGATCCCTGCATATTAATACCAATGTTACGATCCACGAGTATGGTAAATGCAAATGAATGCTCTTCTGTATTGTTTGAAGTGGTGGAAATCTGTATAGTGCTTCATCTTTTAGTTGCATTTTTTTTTTCCTCACCCCGTGTGCCAAACTCTTATTGCTGAAAGGATTTGGCTTTCTCAGGCAGAAAACTCTTTTCATTTGTATATACCAGCACTTTTCTCCATAACAAACAAGATGTGACTGCTTCCAATAGAAATGTATTTAATGTAATGTATTGAGCTCATTGAGTATTTTTAGCGCATTCCCATCAAAAGAAGATGAAGTACATTTCATAAATCTACCCGGTTCATCAGAAGCCAACTCTTCATTTTTCTTCTTCCAGTTCTGGCTTGGCTTTTTCTGGCTGCTTTGATGCACATTTGGTCATGACTCTTTTTCCCTGGAGAAATCAGAACTTCTCCTGTTTTTTAAAAAAAGTGGATGAATTAGATGAGAGATGTCCTGGAGCAACTAAAAGCCCTGATCCAGATACCACTGAAATAAATGGAACCATTTCTTAAGAGGCAATTAGATCATGTCTAACGAGATAATTCTCAGAGGACCCGTACAAAGGAGGAAGCTAGGGGAAAGTGGAGGGTTCTGGTGGTTGTCAAGTTCTTTGTGTTCATCTCATTTTGGATTGCTGTGAGAACTGAGGAAGTTCCCAGTCTGTTTTACACGTTTCAGGGGCAGAAACCCAAAATGAATACAGAAAATGTAGCTGCTTTTACTGAGAGCCCCACATCTGGCCCAGCCTTCCAGCCTCCGGTGGCAGCACAAGCCTACGCGTGTGTCACTGCTCGTGGAGACCTCACGCGTGCAAGAGAGGGAGAAAGGAGCCAGAGCAATAATGAAGACTTCTCCCTCAATTTCACAAAATCATCTATAGACAAATAATTACTGCAAAGGCTTTGCACAGGATATACATCTTAGTTGCGACAACGTTGTATTTTATCCTACCTATAACACCATCACTAATTATAATTAGGGCAAATTCCTGTCCCTCTTCTCAAGTTTGGTGAAGGGAAGAACCAGTCCTCTACAGTAACCAGGCTGCAATGTTCTAAGAGAATCAGCTGTGAGAACACAAGAAAAGGCACCCTAGCTCCAGTTCTGCCTGGCTACAGCATGCAGCGAAGTAATCCTTCGTCTCGTTACAGCCTCCCTATTGAAATCATTGAATTACACCAGTACATACAGCCACTTGCTCCAGCATTCCTTAGTGAAAGTCTCCATTAATTAAATATGCAAGGTAAAGAGTCTAAAATTGTTGGTAAGTAGGTCTTACTCATTTTGGAAACAAATACCATTAAGATATTAATTTCTGTATTACTATGAAGCAGGTGTAATATTTTGTCATTGTGCTGTTTAAGTGTTGAGATTACAAAAATATCACGATTGGTTTTACTTATTGGGTGCGATTGTTCTGCTTTTGCAACTATTGTTGGGAAGTAAATGTTCATTTAATTTGTGTAATTTTTCCTTGCAACCATCTTCAGGATGGTAGATTTGATGGAAGAATCTCTGAGATTTTATCACAGACCTTCTGAAATCCTGGTTAGATTGGTCAAAGATGCAAAGTTTTCTGAGACATTAGTGAGTTTATCCAGATGCATTCTGCTATATTTTTCCATGCTTTAAAACATAGATTCTCTAGAAGGGCTGAACCAAGTATACTACAGTGGCGTTCTTTTTCTTCTCCTGCAGAAAGTAAAAATAAGTATACTGTAAACACAATTTTCTGGAACTAGCAAGACCACACAACTACTGAATTAATGAAATATTGCTGTTTTTGACTAAGTAGATAAAAAGCTAAAAGGAAAATATTTATTCAGTCTGGTATGTTGGCTTATAAAAATGCATTGGTCTCTTCTGGAAACTTTGATACATCTGTATGTATTTTTTTGCTGAAGTAACTTGACTAGTTCTACGTGAAAGATCCCAAATGACAGAAATAATAATTTGAATCAGTGAAGTCACAAAGTTACAAATCATCAAAATATTATCCCCTATGGTAACCAAATATTAGTATATTTAAGAAAATACAATATCACAGTGGGTTTGGATTGGGTTTGGTTTTTTTTTGCTTGCAATGGAGAAAAATCAGTCTGGGGAATCACAAGCATCTTTCAGTTAGTAGCAAGTAGAAGCCATTCTGCCCTATTGGAAACATTGCTACGTGAGAAGGGGTTTGGCAACGCAGCAGGGCAACTGAAAGGGGTGCCAGAATAGTGAGTGTGAGGAATGGCAGGCCTATTCGGCAAAATGTTTAGAAAATGGGTAGAGAAAACAGTGTTAATTCACTTCAAACTCATGCTGAACCCACTCTTTGGTGGCAATAACTACTTAAGAGATTAAAATCAATAAAGAGGGGTATGAGTTTGTATGTCTTGAAGGTTGCAAAGATTGCTCTTCTAATGCGGCGTTTCTTAGGCTATTTTTTATTTATTTACTTGAGCCCTCCTCTTAAAAAAAAAAAAAAAGAAGAAAAATCCAATCCTCATCATTCCTACCTCCTCACCCTTTGAAATAAGTGGTTGAGTGTCTTCTGTTTGAGATATTAATAATTTTGCACACTAAGACTATTGTCCATGTCTCTGAATTTTCTGTCTTCCCTCTCCCTGTGTCTTGCTGAGAAATATTGTTTTAAAGGACAAGAGCTGGTTTTTAAGCAAACTGTGAACCAGATTTAATGATACATTGATCTTGCACATTTTCTGGGAATATTATACTTTGAATAATACTTTTTCCTGAAAGATAAGAAAGTTTTTCCTGAAAGATAAGAAAAATAACATGGAAAGCTAGGACAGCTAGAGGAAAGCAACAGGACAAATGGCATTGTTTCAAAATTCCTCCGAGTTCTGTACCTACAGCGTCTTGGTCAGCGATCCCAAAGCTTACCTCAGTGATGTTCTTTTAACGATGCTGTGCTGACCCTAGTGTCTGGAGCAGAGGCTGCCTGGAAATCCATTTTTCCTGACGTAAAGTGGGGGTGGGGGAGTGAACGGATTCTGTCTGCATTATTTATAGCATTAATTTGATAAATAATTCCCTTCTCCATGTCTCATTGTAGGAGATTTATTTCACACCGTTTGACGTACCTTTCTGCAGGTGGCGGTAGGTAGTAAATCATCTGAACAGAGCATGAAAAACATTGCTTTTCTTTTAATGAAACTGAAGTGTGAAGCAATAGACATATAATAATGAGATATTATCATAAATTCATATGTTTTACTACTCTGCTATTTCTTACCCAGTAAGATTCTTGCTAAACAGAGGAGTTTGGTATGTGCCAATATGGTGCTACGGTATTAAACCTACACACTGGTTGACTGTGGGAGCTGGGAGAAAACGTTAGGGATGAGGCTTCTACCACAGAGGGTCTCCCTCAAGAAAGCAGTACCAAGCGAGCAAGGGGAGTACAGTTTTCCATGGTGCATTAATAGTGCAACAAAACCCTTTACTTTTATTTGAACGGGGAGGAAAAATACCACAGGGAAATATACCGTATGTTGTGACTGCCTGGTTCTACTGCAGGTTAACTGCTACGTGGGAGAGTGGTTTACCGTAGGCGAGCAGCACATTTACAGCCGCAGCTGTCAGCGGGAATGGCAATGAAGAAATATAGTCAGATGTGATACTTGAGAACCTCTGGACAACAGTTACTCATTTGACACTGGGTGATTAACTCAACAGAATGAGAGAGAGATGGGAAGGGAGCAGGGTGGGCAGGGCAGGCTGTAAAAACTAACCAAACCACACTCTTTTCAAAACCATTATCTCAAATTCTGTTCCAAGGGCGTTGCTTGCAGAGGGGGAGAATTGTTCAGTCTCAGCCCATTCATCTAAAGCATGACTGCAAGCTGCTGTGTGACCCGGTTATTGAGGAAAAATGTCATAAATACAGTGCATCTGAGCAGGACAAGACTAGAAGGGTGAAAGGGCTTCCTGGTAAAGTACAACCCGTACATTGGCTGCTGTATTACAGATGTGAGGCGTGCTGCAGAAAGACGGTTTCAAGTAAAGGAGGCCCATCCAGGCTCCCCTCATCTGGGATCCTTTGAGAGCTAGTGTTGCGTTTATAGATAAACTACAGACAGGGTACCGCTAATACCATATAACGAGCTGTGTAAGGTTTATCTTTTTTCATGCCCCTTTCAGAGCTTTGCTCTTAGGCTTTTATTTTGGTCACAGCTGATGTTATCTTGGGTAAAATTGTGTTTGTGGTCCTGAGAGGTAGGCTCAGGGAAAGACCTCTGGCACAGCTGTGACTAAAACTCTTTTAAGGGAACTGCTTTAGTGGCCGCTCTTGAGGACCATTTTAGAGGTGAACAAAGAGAGGTATAAAGTAAAGAAAAAGTGACTGGTATCTCCCTGTGTTGATGTCCAGATAATTCTGGCAACACCTGAAGATCTCAGGCTGCAGCTGAAGACTGTGACTGCGTGGCTGCTTGTGCTGGATGAAGAGGTGGTCTAGACCAACTTGTGCTGGATGAAGAGGTGGTCTAGATGTTGGCAGCACCTGCACAGCTGCTTCCTGAGTTCCTCAGCTCCTAGAATAGACTATGGTCATCACTCTGAAATCACTGCCTGAGCATTTCCTAGAGTTTTTCCCAAGTGTTCCTTTGTTTTGCCCAGTGTTTAGGCATGGTATAGCTGAGTGATCATGCCCTGAGTCAGAATAGCCAGCTAGATTTCCCCAGAAATGCCAACCAGAAAAGCAAAAAAAAAGCCCCAACCTAAAAATGCATTTTGTGACTTCAATCCCTGAATAAGGAGAAGTAAATTCCCACTCAAGAGAGAGAGCAAGCCAAAGGGCTAAACAGCCTCGTGAGATCCTGGAAAGCAAACACAAGTGCAATGTGTGCATGAACTAAGCACAATTGTCAAAAAAACTTGTCAGCCTAGTAAATGGAAGCAAAATTTGGTCCCATTTTTCTGCCACCATCAGCGTCCAGAAACCACATAGTGACTAGAAATCAATTTCGGACGTAGTGGCTGGTAGAAAGATGGTCTAGGGCGTACGGCAATAAGACTAAGCTTTCTAATCAGAAACGCTGCACGTGGGTGCTGTAGCTAATAACAAATGCTGTGTCGAGTTTCCCCAAACAAAAAAATCCAGTTCTGCACTGTAGTTAATGGGCAAACCTACTCCCTAAGGCAGCTTTTTCCAAGCTTTCTTGTTTCCCGGACTGTGCTGCCCTGCACACCTAAGGACCCGCACCGACCTTTCCTTTCAAACACTTGAATGTTACACAAAGTGACAGCTACTTTCGTAGAAAACATGAGATTGTCCGATATTTCAAGTCTTTCACACTCTGTAGGTAACAAGGGACTTCTCACATCTCGGACTGTGACTTGAAAGGATAAGAGAGCTGAAACCTTCCAAACCCCCCAGGAGTGGGGTTACAGAGTTAGCTGTCACCGTCGCTCACATCCTTCCGTGACTACAGTTCATGGATTTAGACAGTGAGCGCTGTTTCTTAAAAAGAAAGATTGGCTTGGATTTCATTGCTTTTACCTCGCAACAGATCTTACCTAAATTCAAGATTTATTTTGTGCTGCTATTAATTTTTTTATTATTTTTTTATTTTTTTAAATAAAATAGAGTTTTGCTGATGTGCAGAGCCCAGCTCTCCTTTAAGCAATGAGGTAGCAACAGTCTTTTCACTGGGATTGCGCAAGCATGTTTTAGAAAGGTTTGTGTCTTTATCCTCGAAGTCACGGATATTTACCCTCTACATTTTTGCACGTTTTCCCGAAAAGTAGCTTTCCAATCCCAAGTCTGAAACTTAGAACTGTTTCCATGTCTTTCTTCCCATACATCACCTTTCTCTGTCTTTATTCAGTTAGTGTTACACTGGCCTCCCGATGCTCTGGCTTGTTCTGAGGGTTTTATATTCACAGTTTTCTCACAGACACACCTTTTTGATTCACCTCCTTCACTTTCTCCTCGAAACATGGGAAAGGCCGCACAGACCAAGGCTGCAATCTTTTTTAGGGTTTGGTACTAGCACGTACCAGGCTGCACACATGATGGTGTAGACTTCTCTCTCACTCACTGATGCGTTCCATCTTTGTCAGATGAGTAGTGAACTATCTGATTTTTAAAAAATACTACTGCTACGGTTAAGTATTTTTATGTAGTTCTATTTATTAACCTTTTATAAAATCCTGTTCTTAAACCCAAACAATTATTTCCTTGTGATTCTTATCTAAGCCTCTTTTAGTTATAATTCTGTCTGAAAGTTTTCTCCTCTTCTCAATGCCATGTTACCCATGCACTTGGATAATGGGACATTCTTCTAAGCTTCTTAACGTCTTTATTTTTTCCCCTCAAATCCAGCTCTAACAACAGCTTCCATTTGCCACATAGCTGTGTTTTGGTTTGGCTGCCTGAGGAGACTTGGTTTTTATTTTTGTTTTTCTCTTTTCTTTACAAACATATCCGGAGATGAAAGGTAGCTGTTTATCTGCAAAAACTTCAAGGATTGACACACAGCCCATAACAACTCTTGTTCTTTCTTGGGCTCTCATCACCTGAAACAGATGGCAGAGGGGAGGTGGAGTCCTGCAGGATGCTTTCCCTGAGGAAAGCAATTGCCTTTAGTGACAGTTGGGCAAATGTCAATTTCTGACTCATAAGACATATATTTCATTTAAAAAAAAAAAAAAAATCTTATTTGGAGGAAAAAACAACTTCTTAGACTTTCCTGCACAATAAAAATGGCTGAAACTTTTCCAACCAGAATTCTGAAATCAGTTTCAGAGTTTTATAATCCCACTTGGAATCTTCACAGATACTTTTATTTGTATATTCTCCTATATATCTTCTTACAGGGGAAAAAAATTACAGAAGACCTGTGACCTCCTTATTTATGCTAGGAACTAAAAAAGAAAAAGAAAATGATACTTTGATAGGTAACAAAGTCAGAAACATCATTCATTTCAGGCAGAATATGGAAAATATGCTTGACTTTAACATCAGTTCTACTCTGTACTGCAGAGCTGGTGGATATTCTGGGCCAAAATCTGGTTTTTGTCCTTCTGCACATAATACTTTTGGAATATTTAAAAGAAATCAGACTGTTCCAAATCTATTTGAAACTTCTTTAGAAAACTTTTTGAAGCTGGGATATAGCCTGTCTCTTACTATTACAAAACTATGATCCTTTAGCCTTTAGCAGACTTTAGCCTGTTTAGAAGCATGGTTGAGAGCGTCCCTTAGGAGGCAGTTTTGAAGAGCAAAGGTGCCCAGGAAGGCTGGTCATACTTCAAGCAGGTGCTCTTAGAAGCACAGGAGAAGACCATCCCCATGTCTCTAAAAATGAGCCGA
>VXBH01005057.1:1277783-1308415 GCA_013400035.1 Rynchops niger | reverse complement strand
CTCTACTCTGCACTGGTGAGGCCACAACTGGAATACTGTGTCCGGTTTTGGGCTCCCCAGTTCAAGAGGGACAGGGAACTGCTGGAGCGAGTCCAGCGAAGGGCAACTAGGATGATTGAGGGACTGGAGCATCTCCCTTATGAGGAAAGGCTGAAGGAGCTGGGACTCTTTAGCCTGGAGAAGAGAAGGCTGAGGGGAGACCTTATCATGGCATTCAAGTATCTAAAGGGTGGGTTGAAGGAGGATGGTGCCAGACTCTTTCCAATGGTTCCCAGTGACAGGATGAGGGGCAATGGGCACAAGTTGGAACATAGGAAGTTCCGTTCAAATACATGGAAAAACTTCTTTACGGTGAGGGTGACAGAGCACTGGAACAGGCTGCCCAGGGAGGTTGTGGAGTCCCCTTCTCTGGAGATTTTCAAGACTCGCCTGGATGTGGTCCTGAGTGATGTGCTCTAGGCATTCCTGCTTTTGCAGGGGAGTTGGACTAGATGATCTCTAGAGGTCCCTTCCAACTCTGAAGATTCTGTGATTCTGTGTGATTCTGTGATTCTCTAAAAATGAGGTCAAAACGTACTTCCTACTCTACGCATCCTAGCGCGTAAATCTATCTAAATTGGTTTAAGCTTGTTTTCAGTACACATAGCTCAGCACATCAATCTAGGTCTTGGGTATCTATCATTTCCCAGTTCAAGTGTTTGCAATGATGCCTGTATGCTTTGAACAAGGGATCTGGCACAAGCTTCTCGCTTCTTAGTCCAAATTGATATTGCTGAATTCATTTAAGTCATTTTGGCTTCGTATTTGAGAAAGTGGGGACAGAAGCTAGCCTAAAGTGTGATTTGCAGCTGAGGCAATGTGGTAATGAACATCATGTCTTCATTGATGTCCTGACATCTGAAGAAGTAGATGGAGCTCTGAAACAGTCTTCGTTCACCAATGTATCTATCTTCGTGCTTCCTCTGGAACACGGTGTGCAGTGCAAACTCGGTCCAGAAAAAGCATCTTGTTCTGATGAGTTGTTCTAAGTTTATTATCATTTTAGGTTATTATAGTAATAAGTTACATAATCAGTACATTTTATATTAATACATTAGTACTAATATATTAATATAACTAATGCATTTATTATCATTAGATTTTAAATACAAATATTGTTGTAATACTTGACCCTGCTCCACTGAGGGAAGAGCTTTGTTACCAAAGTCAGGAGAAGTAGAATCACATACTTGGATGAGCTGCAGTGGTGGGGGAAACAACTAGAAGCAGTAAATTATCTTGATTCTTACACAAGGCAAAGCTTTAAATCATTTTAAGCAGAAGCGATAACCAAAATCAGTTTGTAAGGATAAAGTCCAGATGTCTCTGAACCTTGTGAAGTCTTATGTTTATTTTTTTCCTTACTCGCTTCAGAAAGGAAAGAAATCCCAAGAAGCTACTAGAGCTTTCAATTTGACAATAAATTAACTACTGAAGTGGAAGAAGGACTAGCCATACATCAACAGAAACTACTTGAGCACAGTCAGAGACTCCATCTAGATTAGAGAAGGGTTTAACTAATAAAGCCAAGAGAATTAAAGAAAGAAAAGATGGACAGAGATCAGACAGCTCCTGAAATAAATTGTAATCAGACATATTTGTAATGTTAGAAATATAGGACAAGATCTTTACGTCATGTAGCTGGCATAGCAGCACTGCAGCTAATTGTGCTGCATGACTGTATGCAGCAGTAGATGTTGGTCCATGTGCCTTTACTCGGACTCTTGTATTCACATTGGAAGTGTAACATATTCTTTTAGTGCCATAGTTGCTGTGCAAAGGCAACGTTAAATTTCACAAAGTAGCTTATTTCCAGGCAATCCAGTAAATTAATGTTTAATGAATATATGGTTTTTTTATAATAAAGGCTATTTCTAAGCAATAGAAGTTCTTTAATACAGCTTCTTCTTAAATGTTTTATTTTTATAACAACAAAGTGGAAAGCAATGAATTATACTGAACTTTTCACCATTCTCAGGTCTTTATTGCAGCAAAAAATCTCTAGGATACAAGGTGCATCCAACATTCAGACCTACTAAAAGTTGTTTGGGGCTAAGGGCCGAACAAATAGGTTAGGCCAACTTTGCTCTTTCCTCACTAGCGACTCAAACATCCTGCATCACCTTTTACCCTCCCCCTTTTTGTTATTCCTCTTACATCCACATTCTTTAGATGGTCCTCTTGTTTCTCCAGGCTCGCGAGGACTGGTGGGCTGTACGGGAATTAACCTTGCTACCTTCCAGTTTCTTGATGACTGCATTAACAGTGCTCAAGAAGCCTGGTTCTTCCCATAACTCTTCTTCCAAGTCTGTGGGGGAAAACGCTAACGTGATAAAACAATAAATTATCATAGTAAAGGATGAGTGACCTTACAGAACAAATTCTGGCTTTTCTGCAAGCTTCAGAGCCTCATGCATCCCTGCAGCTGACAGTTTCCGGTTGATATTCCTATATCTGCATTGCAGGAGATTGCGATAAGTTGTCCTTAGGTCTCGATTGAAGAAGGCGTATATAAAAGGGTTAATGAGAGAGTTTGCATAACCCAACCATAGAAATGTTCTCTCCACCCACAGCGGGATACAGCTGCACGCTGTACCGCAGATGAAGGGCCGGGCGGTTGAGAGGAGGAAGAAGGGCAGCCAGCAGACTGTGAAAGCCCCAACAATAATCCCCAGCGTAGTGGCAGCTTTCTGTTCTCTTTTAAAGATGGAAATGTTCTTCTTGTCATGCTTTAGGAGTCGTGAAAAATTAGTGCATTCTTCAGATTCTTTGTGCAGTTTTATAACTCCGTTCACAGAAATCCCTTCCATTTCTTCTGGCCGGGGAAAACCAGCAAACTTGTGTTTAGCAGCGCTCCTCTTGGCAGCTTTGTAAATCTGATAGTACATGAAAAGCATCACTGACATTGGGATATAAAATGCAACTGCTGTGGAGTAAATGGTGTAGCCGAAGTCTTGACTGATCAAACAAACCTTTTCATCATTTACATTTTGGGCCCAACCGAAGAGAGGGGGTATAGTGATAGAGGCAGATAAGAGCCATACACACAGGATCATTTTGGCCATACACTTCCCATTCTGCCTTACAGGGTAGGTAAGAGGTCTTGTTATTCCCAGGTACCTAGAACAATAACGTAGAGTTACTATACAGTGCAGTGGTTAGTGGTTAACTGATAACAGTTATTTTACGTGGCCTGCTCTAAAATAAAACACCTTTGGCTAAGGCTTCCATTTTATATTTTTCAGTCCTCTCAGCATGTATTTCAAACCTGTAAAGTCACGTGTCTTTCACTTGAAAATTTATAGTGCTGATATTCTGTATAAAAGGTCTTTAATTCTAGAAGAAAATCTCCTGTTAGCCACAAAGGACTGGGATTTTCATGAATTTGTGCAATCTTCATACAGACAATTATTTTTTTTGTTGTGGTTATTCAGGAACTTCTGAAACCTAAATTTTATTTGGGTACCTTAGGAAATGTGGGATTATAGCTGAACGCGCACTTCACAAAGCCTACCACTTTTAGTATTGAGCGTGTGGTTAAGTTAAAACAAGCATGCGTTTGTCTTCCTCTTCATCCGTACGTATTCAACAGTTATGAAGACCCCTCCCACTAAACTGAGATGATGAGCTCTCTTCCTTACCTTCGTGTTTCAGACAGGAATGACAAATGGTAAACTTATGCCAAGAGTAGATTATTTCAATACTACAATAATTCTTTTTATCATCATTTAATTAGAAAGAAATGACATGTATTCAACATTCAAACTGCTTCTGAACAAAATAACAATCTATCACAGTATCAGTTCAAGAAGACCTGGGGAAAAAACACAGTTGTACCAGAAGCTGAGTATAAAGTGGTAAATTGTGAACAGACAAGAAAAATGTTTATAACTTGTCAAGTTTCCATAGGAAAAAAAAAATTAAGTACATCGACAACTTCTATGTTTCCTACGCTGTAACGGCTTAGACCACGTATTTTTGTTATAATTAAAAAAAAAATGATCACTACTGCCCTACGTAGCTGGACAGCAATACCAAAAGTTTGCGTTTACTCTCAACTACAAAAATTTCTTTTATTTCCTCTCTAACTGCGGGAAGTTTCTCTTAGATGGAATTTTTGTATATCTAACACTTTTACTTTGAAATTTGTTTTCTGTTCAACAGGAACCTACCTATGAGCTAAGGTTAACTTCTCAAATTGTCCTTTTTTTCCTCCCCCCAAAAGAAAGAATTTTGAGAAAAATCAGTGTGACTCACGTTGCTACTCGTAAAAGAAATGGTTTCAAATTGGGTTTCAGAACAACATTTTGGTTTCAAGAGGTACCAGGCTTTAGTTACACAGTGAAGGTTTTGGAGGGTTACCAACAAGAAATACAGTAACGTGATTAAAAATACTTTTTGAAGCCTTTTTTGTCTCTCTATTCACCTAGCAAATCAAATATGAGTATTTGCCTGGCTCTGCAGAATGCTGCTGCATTGTTGATTTTACTGCAATGCAGTAAATTACGGCCAGTGCTGCTGCTGTACACAAGAACCCCCAGGTATGCTACAGTTTTGGAAGGATAAAGCATCCTTTCATGATCTGCTCTGACAAGTAACAACAACCTCTCTCAACAACATCATTGATTTTACAATACTGCTATGGCAAGTGTTACACAAAGGACAGGACTGGTTTATTGTGCCCTATTCTTGACAGCGTGCACAAGTACATTACAGCAGGCTGGTACTGTGCTAATGAAGCTGTGCCTGGTGGGGCCACGAGCTAAGAACAGTTATTAAAATTGGCTGGGATGAGAGCAGTGTGACACGTGGACCATGCTATTAAAAAAGGCTGTTTCTTGTGCACCTCACCATCAGCATTAGAATATAGACACTTCGCCTGCTCCAGCAGCTCTGGGCATACTGTAGCCTCCACGGAGATTTCTGGTTTACAGCATCACGGCCAAAACTGCGCTCCCAAGGAGCTGAGAGTTTTCCGAGGCGCTCCAAGATGTAGAAGAGCAGGGTTAATGCAGTGAAGTTCCAGATTTTAACTGCCTAAGGGATACATTATTCTGCTCTGAGCAATGTTAACTGCAGCAAGGATAAGTTATTAGCTGCAGCCCTTCTGGGACAAGAATGGCACACCCTTAAAATTTGTCTGAGAATCACATGATTTAGCTATGAAAGAGTTAAACACATCTTTTGTGCAGAGCTCACTTGTCGCTTACAATGTGCTGTTTTAAAAAAATCTTTAAAAAGTTGGTCCATGCTCCTGACGGATGTATTTTTCTAGCTATCACCCAATTGGTCATTAAAAATAACATGATTATGAGGTGAGCTTTATTATGTAGCTAAAAAGTTAAACTGTATTTTTGTAAAAATCAGATCTGTGAGCTGCACGTTCTGAATGCTGACTGATGCATTCTTAACGCACCAGAATATAACAAAAAGAATTCATGAAATAAGAAGTATACTGAAAAGAATTAAAATTCATTAGTTTTGCCCTGGTACTGCTTTTTTGGAAGTTTTCTGAGCTTCAAAAATGCTATTTGAAATTAAAATACATTAATTAACATAAAAATACACCAGCATCCTTTCTGCCTTACCCATTTTGCTAAATCTAGCATGATAGGGAAAAAAAGTCAGCAGGCATAAATGAAGGAACTTTATCTTTTTATCTCTATCTATGAAAACCATTACCCTTGAAAACTTACTTACAACTTCAAAATAATGTAAATCACTACTGTTGTCTAATATACTAGAGAGTGTCCAAGACTTAATAGATTCACGAACTTCAAAAGTATTGTGTCAAATTCAGTGCAAAAATTTGCTTTGTAATGCTTAATCNAAAAAAAAAAAAAGACTCAAAGTAAATCAGCTGAACTTAACATATCATTCCAAAAATACATAATACCTTGAGGCCTTACTGCTGGGAAAGAATGAAGTCAAATTCCCAAAAAAGCCCATTTCATGTACCTCAGCTCTCCCCCACAAGAAAGAAGTGTCTCAGCCTTGTTATTCTGAGATTTGTTTCTTTTCTGTGCCACAGATGTCCATTTTGATCTTGATGGGGAAGAAACCGTGCCTCAGTTCTCACTTGTAAAAGAAGGGCAATGCTATTTCCTATTCTTCCTTCTCTGAATTTCTTGACTGTTCTGCTAGACAGGGCACCTACCCACATTGCACCCAGCACAATGAGGACTGTATCTAGGTTGCTCCCCAAAAGCACAGTATCGCAGATACACAGCCCTTATTTCTTATAAACCGGTCACAGTGTTTCTCATTCAGCCTTTCCTGATGCTGTATGCAGACAACCAAAGTGCAGGATGCTACAGCAAACAACCATAGGGCAACTCTATGGGAAGCACGACATACTCCAGTCACACTGCTGCTGCCGTTCCAAGAGGAAAGGCGGCTGGGTGAGTGGAGAAAAATGAGTAGGGAGAACCCAGCACTCGTATCCAGAGGATACAACGACAAAAAAGAGGATGGGAACTTTTTTCATACTCCATCACTGAAATCTGGAAAACAGCTACTTGCTCGAAGAGCTCAAAATAAGAGCAGACAACATAGACCAAATGGAAGACAAACGGTGAGGGACAGAGTAAACTTTTTTTTAAACAAATATGTGTAAACACACAAGCATATTCCCATTCTGGGTTGGTTTCTTATGATTTCTTCGGTGTCTCCTCTTCCCCGTTGGAGGACCAGAAACCCACCCCAGTGCCGCAGTCCCAGTCAGGTGTGAGGCGCACACAAGGTGCCCAGCTCTAGGGAGCAAAAATTATCCCTTGCCATCCTCTTTCTGGACCTCTGTTCAAATGTAGGTGGGGGTTAAAGAGCTCCGTCCTTCATGGGGTGCCATCGTCGGCTATTGTGAATGATCACCTTTTGCCATATTCACCCACAAAACACCAACAATGGAAAAGGTAAAAGAATAAGTCCCTTTTTTCTCCCTTAATAAAAAGCTGGTTCCCTGGGATCCAGTATTCTTTCCCAGTACCTCTAAATTGTTACCATTTAATGGCAGGTAATTGTTATAGACAATTTAGTGTAAAACCATTATAGCTGTACGTGACTGCTCCTGAGATCATTCAGATTGTGTTTTTTTCACGCTGGCTTTTTTGACACTGATGCATTACAACCACCACACAGAACAGTTTTGATCCTACACGGCTAAAAGTCTCCTTTGTCGCTTGAACACAGGCATTTCTTATTACAGTGTGCTCAATACATTAAATGTTACAGCAAGTGTTAAGATGTAACATATACGGCAAGTAGAACAGTATATGGCACAGGGAACAGGCATCCACAGACCCTGCTGTCTGCTTCTGGCACATCATTTTATCTTTCTGTGACTCTCTATATTCCCTTTTCCCATTTACGTTTAGCTGTGGGCCTGTGATGGCTGACATACGTTACTGCTTGCACAGTGGCTATCAAACTCTAAACTGGGCTGCCATCGTCTTCCACTAGATGTTACTATGCTTAAAAATCTGAAAAGATCGATATGGTTTCTTTTCTTGTAAATATATTTATTTCATTCTCTGATTTAGGAAATAGTGAAAAGTAGTTTGCTTAATCTGTGCTACTGTGGAATGAGTTCACAAAGCCAGATCTTTCTCATCAGCTTCATGTGAATAACTCTCCATTTGTGTCTGAATTGATTGGTAATTCTGTAGGTGTAGAAGATGATGCTAATTCTTCCTCCAAAAACAAAAAAGTGCCAGGCATGGTAGCACTTCAGGTTAACCAGGCATTACCTTTTTTTTTGTCTTTATGGCGTGAACGTGATTTTTTTTCATCAGTAGAAAGGTTCATTTCCTTTTCTTGGTGTTTGTTCCTGTGAAATCTAACCATATCTGTAATATTTAAGCTGTAGAAATGGTGAATTGTTCATAGCTATATTGGAAACTTTGAGATGGGTCTAGTCCTCGTACCTTTTGAAATATCTAGAAAGCAAACTGAGACTTAACAGCGACTTCAACAATAGAAAGAAAATAGTAATAGGATGGTCCAATTTGGGATCCTGTGTCCAAAATCCCTATTACATCTGTTATATGGCTAAAAGAGAAAGAAAAAAGTGAAGGACTTGCTGTGAGCAAAGTCACAGGGTAATAGAAAACCTAACGGATAAAAGCGTTAAAACTGTTTTGAAGCCTCCTGCACAACTCAGTAATAAATTGAATGCACCATGACTTCGGGATCACTTATACCATGTTTGAAGCACACACATGTAATTCCTTTGCCTCTGGTCTACGTGTACTTTATAGGCAGATAGAATTCCATTTTAATTAGTCCAGACTCGTTTCTCAGAATTCACTGACCTGATCTAACAGACAATTATTCCAGAAACAGATTAGCATCTTTCCCTGTCTGACTTTGCTTTTATGAAGCAGATTGAATTACTATGGAATAGAACTAGAAACACTGTACTGGAAATAATACCGATGTGTGTTACAGCTATTTCTACCGGGAATCTTGATATTTTGTTCTGTTATCATTTACCATTTCACTAGGAGTTGCCTTTAACCTGAGGTTCTTTCAGTTTTTCCTATTTTTGTATTTTAAGAGAGTCCTAAAACTGTTTTATTTCAAAGACACAAAAATGCTTCTTGCTTTGCTTTTGTGCTCTTTTTCTAGTACAGCAGCTTTACAGCTTCAATACATATCCGCTTGTATTAGTTCCTTTGCCAGCCCACAGCGATAGAATCCTGTCTAATGGTTCACCTGCAATAACAACGTATGCTGAAGACCGATCTACTGATCTTCCATCAGTGGATGTGATTCTCTGATGATCTTTCATAATTTTCCTGTTAAATTCAGTGCAACGTGAAGAGATACTTCACAAGAATAGGAGCACAAGAATACTAGCTATTCCTAAAAGCTGTCTAGTGTTCAGAAATATTCTCCCTAGTATGGTGATTTTTTTTTTTCTTATACTTTGATACATTAAATGGTAAATTAAATGTGAATGTAACAAGTTGAAACGATGAACAAATCTATTATTTCTGTTACGGCTATGTCAAACCACCTAACAGAAGCTGTTCTCTTCTTTTCAAAGATATTGTGTTTACACTAAGGCAGAGATGCTCTGTCCTACAGACCTGCTTTTAAATAGAATAAAGTATACAAACCGATCAGGGAAATACTATTCCTATCACATATTTAAGTAACTCAGACAGAAGTAAAGGGATAGAAGTACAGCAAGACTTCAGTGCTGAGACATGAGCATTACAGTGCACGACTATGGTATTATAATGTGAAAAGTACCCTTGTTAATTATTGTATGACAGTATTGATACCTGCCTTTCTGCAATGCAGGCTGGGCTCATAATCACATGGTGATAACTGCCGGTTTATTGTCTGGGAAGAGGAGGATATTTCAGAGGCAGTAAAACACTTTTCTCCTTCCCAGAAGTGAACGAAGTTACTGATTTCGTTGCATACATGACAGCTTTCAGAATATGAATTAGATCACTTTAAAACCTAAATATTGTGCAACGTTGGAGCGAGGCAGCAGAACTAACAAAATCAAATCGTTACCAATCAAACCATTTTTCTCTACTGGAGAAAAAAAAGACTTTGTTCAACTAGTTCTGTGCTCCATCTAGTTAAAGGTTGCATCTTTTTTATGTAGTGAATTAGTACATAGTTATAAAAAGTCTTAGCAGAGTGGCCAGCTTCCATATCTTCATTGTATTTGCTAGAAATGGTTAAAGCTCTACTTCGTCCTTCTCAGTCAATGTTCAACACAGTAATGTGAAAGATCTTCAATGTTTGTTTTCATATGTATTGCTTTAGATGCTTATGTGTTACCTTTCAAAAAATATTTCAAAATTATTCTTAATATTGAAACAGTGATATTTTAATTTTGATGCTTGCAAGAATAAGAATGAAATATTTGGGTTTTTTTCAGCAATGTTAACACTTTGCATTATTCCTCTTCTTGCTCTCAATTAAATATATTTCCTTAAATTCTCTTTGCAAAAGGAAGACATTTGTTCATACTGTTAAAGTGGGTACATATTAAATAGAGCACTATACGTTTATTGTACATAGTAAATTTTCTGACTTGATTTTTCTTTTTCTCAGAATCATTGTAAGGGTTTATTTTTGATGGAACTCAAGAAGTGTAGGCTTTCCTAGCAGTGGGGGAGGATTAAGTCAATCAAACTTAAATATCTGTTCATTCTAAAGGGATGTAATTTGCATAGTAGAAGATTATGTTCTCCTCTCTCACATTTCTTTCAGTTTCTCTGTACTTTCGTGGACTTTCTTCCTCCTGCAGTGCATAACTTTACAGCTTTATATTTTTCTTATTTATTTTAGCTTATTTTTCATTGTATTATTTCACTCATTCTATTTTTACTTCACTTTCTTGCCCTGCCTTATTTTTATTTCTCTCTTAGCTCTGTATTTTTCCCTCTTCATTTTTGACTACTGATCTAAGACATCCATCCCATAGATGGGGGGGTGGTGTATCCTGCTCTCATTCTAAGAAATACATAACAACTCTATTGCCAGACAGAGAAGTGCAACGTCTTTCCATTCCACTGCTATTATCTTGGTTGTCATTTCTGAAACCGTATTTCTCTTTCCTTTCAGACCTTGGCACATTTCTTTTACCTGTCCTCACCCTTTGCCTTTCATTTTCCCTCTGCGTGTCTGTCAAAGCACTTGTCACCTGTAACTGCCTTGTTCTTAGTTTCCTGACAAAACAGTTTGGTAACCTTTGCTTTTCCGCTGGACGTGATATACTGTTTGGAAGCAAAGGTCCCAACATGTAGTTGCTGATGTTTATCTTGCAACAGTGCCTGAATGATAGATAATACGTATTTCCTAGCCAATTTCCTAGCCAATATTTTGCAATTACCCAAATAAATATTTTATACTGTAGACTAAACACTCTCATTAACTCTCTTTCAAGAAAACAGTACGTGTGTATTTTCCTTTCTCGTATCTTCACCAACGACATAAAGGTAGGAGACATAAGAAGGGAAATGGGTTTCAGCCGTTCTTCCTTCACCAGAATCCTAGAACCTAGATGCATTTGAAAACTAAAAAGGCTTTGGCAAGGAAATATTTAGAATGAAGTTGCATGCTGTAATGGTAGACTTCCTATTTTTAAACTTTTTCAAAATGTCTGAACTCCAACTTCGTGGGTTTCATCGTTGCTGGTTTCCCGTATATAAGTGTGGTTTGCTGACAGAGTGCAACAGGATTAATTATATACAGAGCTCAAAAGTGCTTCTCACCTAACTTTGTGATAGATAATCTGTAACGCTTCAAAAGCTTTCTAAATGTGGGCAAGTTATACATATGAGGAATCCATTTTTCATTACGGTGTTCAACCATGTGCAACGCTGAAGAAAAACATAGGAATTGGATGTCATGAGGATAACCCAAGCTGGCCAGCCAATAGGCAGAAGCACTCCATACAGTTCATATTTGCCAACAGGAAAAGGTTTATTTGCTGCTTTGCCCTTGATGTGGGAGAGAGTAACTTCAAGCAAAGATGTGGTTTCTTGAAGCACCACCTGAGATTAAATCCCTACTTTGTTATACGGAGGCAGTTTCTGAGCAAAAGAAAACAAAGGAATGGAAAAGAAAACTTTTTGCAGATCAGGAACTGGAAAAGATACCAAATTCTCCTTTCAGGTTTCCTCCATCTTATCCCTCTCATCCTCACACCCAGGGGTACTGTTGAAGCCAAAGAAGATTTCAGGGATTTTTCTAGAGTCTGTGGTTCTTCTAACATATGTCCCTGCTGCTTATTGCCTTCAGAAATGGTTTTAGTTCTCAAACTCACAACTTATTAACAGAGCTCAGGTGTCTCACCATCCCATATCCTGACGGGCGTTGTCCTGTGGCAAAGACCAGCCCCAGTGATTCCAAGCCAGCCTGCTGGCTCCAGCCGGGCCAGAGGAGACGTGCCAGGAGACAACCACCAGACATGCCTCAGTCTTGGGACCATCTTGTTCTATGCAAGTGTTCAAGTAGGCTGTAGTAAAAATTGCAATGTGTTTCTCTCAGTTCTGTACTCTGCCAGACAACAGCACAAACATGCCTTAGGTGAGCAATGAGTCAGGCTGATAGCCCACAGAATCTCTGTCTATATTTTGGCCAATGTACTAGTCTACTATCTTGTCCTCCCATGAGTGTGCAGGCACATTCACGCAGACCCCCCCCAGACAACTCCTTTGTATCTGGCGACAAGGTGGGTCCCAGGATGTATGCTACAAACAAGTTGAAACCAAAGCAAGCTCCAGGAGGACCTTCAGAGAGGGTACTGAAATGCCTACAGACACACACGGGAGAGTTCCTGCATGGATGCAGTTGAGGCAGCCTGGAGAGCTTCTCAGGACGAGTGGTGGAGATTCAGACTGGGGATGGGACACCAGGCCTTTAGGTGGTTCTCCGGAGATGGAGGTTGACAAAATAGCACAGGGATGTCCGATTCAACAACACAAAAATGCATAACTCCCAAGTCCCTGTGCCCTGCTGAGCACTCTGGCTGTTGCCTGGCACCATACCGGCATAAGACCAGGCCTCCTGTGCCCCTTGCTTTTCCCAGGAGAAAGCCTAAACACGCAGGGGGCAGCTCTGCACTGGGTGATCAGGGAACCTGAACATCGGGGTTTGCCTGAGCATACCAGGCTGTCGCTTTAGATGCTGGTTAAGCAGCCTGCCCAGAACCACAGGATAAGCCTGTAGACCCTGATTGCTGGGTCATCACAAGCCAAGGTTGGTGCTTTAGTTGCATAACCAGGGTTTTTTGTATTCCTTGAGGTAAGAGAACAGATACCTTCAACTAAAATGGGGGGTGGGGGTGGGGTGTGGATTTTCAGAGCTATGAAAAACTGTCTTTTTAAAAAAGAAAACCCTTGTCAGACTTGTATAAAGTAGAAATGGCTAAGGTGATTTTCTCCAACTTCACTACATGAGTCATGCTTGGATTGACACTAAACATCAGCTTAAAAGGAATTATTTTGAAAGTTATAATGGTGTTTTAAAATTAAAGCTTCCTACAACTTTAACCAGAAAATCATGACTGATGTCTCTAGTACAACTAAATGAAGCATTTCAGAAACTTCCACAGCATAAGCGATGAATGAAATGAAAAATCACAGCCCATTGAACTGATAATGCCACTATGTTAAAACAAAGTATCTTCAGGGAATAGCTGTTTAAATGGGCTGATATTTATGTCCCCTCTCTTCCTTCCTTAAATCAAACAATTTAAACATAATATCTCCAGACAAAGCACTTAAGGCACAACCCCTTTTAGAATACTTCTTCCCTCCTCCCCCTTCTTTCTCTTCCTCTTTCTGAAGAGACAGGAAAAATACTGGGAGGACCTGGTCCAAACTCTCCTCTTTGCTTCTCCATGATAGTAATTTTGCAAGAGCCCTAATGAACACCTATATAGTGATTATGGGTGAATCTCGATACAGAACTAATCTACTTGGACGTCTTTGGCTTTCTCCATAGCTGTATTGGCCTCAAGGCAGATTTGAATTTGCCAAAAATCACACAAAGATTTTGCTATGTTCCATTGGGTCGGGTATGTAAAAATTGTAAATGTTCACCTCAAGTTGAACTTTTTTTGCCCAAGCTCAGCAGGAAAAAAACACAGTCTATCAATAAACTGTGTTACATACAGGAAAATGTAAGCCTAAAGCAGGTTTAATTAAAAGTCTTATTTGTGAATGTTTGGGTACAAAGCATCTTTATATAGAGTCTGGGTCTATAAGATTACCTGTGGAAAAGTCAGCCAGAGGTACCTACTGTTCCAAGGAAGTGGGCACCATGGGTTTTAATTTCATTCTTTTCCTGAAAAATATTTTTTTAATATTGTCATTGTAGTTCAGCGCAACATACGCTTCTCACCAATGTCATCCTCTGACAAAGGAACTTTCAATGCAAATAGGTCTGAAAGCAGGAAGAAAACCCACTAACAGAATAAAAGTGAGAAATGGCAACTTTGGAGGTGTAACCGAGGTACTGAAGCAGATGAAACATCTGAGTAATTCTGCTTCATGAAAAAGGCCGAGATGAAAAAGGACACTGTATCTCCTCAAACACCACCAAATTCTGGCTGACTAATTGAGATCAGTGATGCTTTACTGGAGAACAGTAGCAAACTAAGCAAAGAATTTTTGTAGGGCAGAGTCAATTTAAAAGAAGGCAAAAACAACCAACAAAACCAAGCAACCAAACTTACCCAAAATATGAGGTAGGGAGTTGGTGATAAATTTCCAGAGTATGAGCAACTAAGTACAACTCTGGTCAAAGCACTGGAAGAATATCTGCTAAAAGTCACATACTGACAGGTATCTAACAGTGCTGTGTGAAGAATTAAGAGAGCCGTGCTGTGTTTCAGGAAAACTTTGAAATTGGTCTTCATTCTGAATTTTATGAAGGAAAAATCCAAAGTTGTTTTGTTTTCTTTTAACCTGAATTTACTGGTTAGAAACACAATGGTGCACTGATCCCTGCTTTTCACATACAAGCAAATGAATTGAACCAGCTTGTTCTGAAATATCAGGAGAGGACACCATCAGAAAGTAACTCTAATGGTGTTACTTTAAAAAATAATAAATTCTAGCAAAATCATTTTAATTTCATAAAACATTTTGATAACAGAACGTCCCATTCTGATCCCCTACAATACCAGTAGACTCTGGATTTGCTTGTCCTCTACAGTAGTACAAGCGTGTCTCACTTCTCAACACGAATATTGTAGGAAGAAATCATAACCTGTTTTGGCAGGGGAAGGAGTGGGTTGGAGAGAGCACAGCAGGACGGGAAGGTATCAAGGAAGCAAGGCAGCAGCTTAGATCAAATTGTGTATCTGCAATTCAAGAACCTTTTAGAAAACTGCTATTCATAGTCCTTTCCAACAGAAACTTCTGGAACGGGGACTTGTCAGGAGATAATAAGGTGATTTGTTCCCTGTAACTTATACAAAAAGCTACTTACTTACCATTTCTTGGTATTTTAGCAGTATATTGTCTGCTCAGGATGTGGTACAGAATGAGGTTATCATGTCTCATCATCTTCCATGTCAGTGAATGTAAGGTCTACTGTAGCTACCACATCTCTCAACCATATGTCATTTATTTCCTTAACACTCATTTTAACTAACATATTTATTTACAGTATGCTTATACACCAGATCCCAAGTTCTCCCTTCACATGTAATCTTCTTGCCTGCTGTCATTTTTTTCAGAAAATGTCTTATTCAGTGATATTTTGGAATTTAATTTCAATAAATAAATTTGTCAGGTGAAGTTCTCCTCTATAAACTGGAAATAGAAAATTTTTAGGAATTTAATATTAGTTTACAAATATTTCTTCCCTGTGTAATCAGTCAGGATCCTTAAATACACAGCCCCAGGCGCCCTTTAACCAAAGGAGAAGGTTGAAGGGGAGAATCATCTCGTAAAATTGCAGTGGGTGAAACTGTAAGTTCAGCCCTTCACAACCACAGTATTTAATAGCTCGTTTATCATAATATTTATTCATTTTTACTAGCAGGTCTGGGAATGAAGAAAGTAACGGCCACATAGACACTACTTCTTTCTAGCTAAGTAGTCCTCTACTCTACTGAACTTTGAACCTCCTGGGTCTTGTTCCGACCTGCCAGGCTGTGGTTCCACGTAGCTGGCTTTTTCCAGCTTGCTGCTTCAGTAAAAATTAGTCCAAATCCCGAAGTTCATAGTCCCTATTTCAGAAATCACCAGGTAGACTTTTGCAGAGGCAGCCTCACGTAAGCTTAAAGATCTCTAGACAGGAAACCTGAAAAAGGGAGATCAGCTGGGATAATGGGTCCTCTCTGTCTTGTTGAACAAGAAAGGGCCTGCCCACAACAGGCTTCCACTACCTTTTCCTTCAGCAACATCTTCCATAGTTTTTCTCCTTTTTAAAACCATGGCAAAATCTGCAACACTAAGTGTATTTAAAATATAGAACAAATTTCAGCACAGCACAAACCGCTACCATCAACTTCACAGGCACAAACTCAGAGTATATTCAATCAACACAGTAAACTTTTTGCTTTTGTCTTGCTGAGAAAGGAGTTTCTGGCCCTCTTCCCTTGGGCTCTCTGTACAGTATTACAAAATGTCAGTCCAGATTCAACTACCCACAAATGACCATTTGTCCAGCTCGGGGTGTGTGTCACAATTCTTTTACAATGCCTTTTCATGTTCCCCAGAATTTCAAGTTATACCTGTATGCTAAAACAGAAATAGATACAGCTGATGATAGACCACCTCGTCCTCTAAAGTCTTTGAAGATAGCGGGATTTGGAGATTACCAAGGATGCTACACTACACGTGAAAGCAGTGAAATAAGTGGGATCAGCAGAAGGAAGCCCTTCTCATCTCTCAGTGAGTACGTCTTTCCTTTGCTTTCCTCAGCAGCAAGTTGGCAACTCTAAGGTTCTTCTGAGATGTGATAGCATCAATGTTGTACGGATAAAGACTAAAATACCTAAAGTTTATTGCTGTGCCTACAGCTTCCAATAACATCAGTTCTCATGGCCAGGCTGACAACTCCAAACATGCATTTGAATTTAGGAGCAGAACTTTGGCATCAGTGTGGGATGAATCACCACAACTAGCCTATGGACATCTGAGGGAGCTCACTGCAAACTGAGCTCACTGTTTGGGATATTTCATAAGATGCTCCCTCCATCTCAATACTTAGGCAGCAGCGCAGAAGCTTCATGTTAAGTAAACAGGCTTTTGAAATGTTAAGCTCCTCCTTGTGTTGTTTAATTCACAGGCAAACGGTCCACTATGCTATTTTAATTTCAGTTATTTTTGAAAAAATGAAGCTCACGTTCTGCTAATGACCAAACTCCTTCAACAAACATAGCTTTTTAATACGGGGTAGTATGCTCTTGAGAGGCTACAGTCAGTATTGTTGCTAAAACTGCTTGTGCTAAGAAGTGGATCTCTGAATGCCAACTCTTAAGGTAAAAGGGAAACTGCAGCACATAATAATGCAAAAATTAAGTCTTCAGAGCCAAAGCTGTATTATTTTTAGCATCAAAATGTCTTATTAGACTATTAAAGAAAAGCTTTGCATCTTGTCAGCAGATGTTTTGGGTCACGGGTATAAATATTTCCAAGTAATTGGTGGCCAGACAACACACTCTGACTTTGTTCAGGGATTTAGTATTTCAACTATTTGTTAAATGTCGACTTCTACAGCAAATAAACAAAATCTAACAACCCACATGGAGATCTGCTTACAGAAAATGATTCTGGCAAATGGTACTGTGTATCTGAAATATTTCATGACGATCACAACATGTTTTCATGGTTTGTATTCATGATGATAGTTATGTTCCAAATTCTACAGTAAGTTTAGATAATAGTATGTACTTCTGTTATCTGTGCTGATGTCTTCCATTTCCACCTTCTAATTTTTCTGCCTATTACCAATTTCTAAATACCTGTTACTAGAGTAAATCTTCTACACCTTATTGCTCTCTACAACTACCTGAAAGGAGGTTGTAGTGAAGTGGGGGTTGGTCTCTTCTCCCAAGTAACAGGCAATAGGACAAGAGGAAATGGCCTCAAGTTGTACCAGGGGAGGTTTAGATTGGATATTAGGAAAAATTTCTTCACCAAAAGGGTTGCCAAGCATTGGAACAGGCTGCCCGGGGAAGTGGTTGGGTCACCATCCCTGGAGCTATTTAGAAGACGTGTAGATGTAGTGCTGAGGGACATGGTTTAGTGGTAACTTGGCACTGCTAGGTCAGTGATTGGACTTGATGATCTTAAAGGTCTCTTCTAACCAAAATGAGTCTATGATTCTATTCTTCACTTTGATTTAAAAATCCCTACATTTTCTAGTATGGGAACAGTCCTCTAACTAGTAAACAGACACTATGGACAACAGTCTTGGGGGTTTTGCATTTACCTTTTGTGGTTTGGAGATTTGCAAATCTTATGTTGAAATACATTGTTCCTAGTCTCTAACACATCTCTCATGAAAAGCAAACAGTTTATAAATAATGCACTTAAAGAAAGCTCTGTTTCTGTGGCTCAATTTAACTTGCAGCAGCAATAGGCCACATTTCTGACAGCAGGTACTTGTATAGCTGATAAGAAACGATGATTCCAATGCCAGGAAGGTTACTGATCAGTATTCTCCAGTAGGAGTGAAAGTGGCATGCCAGGTCATTGGGAGGAGACATCATGATGTGTCTGCCTAGACCTCCAATAACAAGCTCTCCCCAGAAAAAAACGGAGAGTTTTCCACTCAAAAGAGTAAATTTTTTTGGAAATGAAAACTAGAAATTTGATCTGTCTAAATACAGAAAACTCATCACATGATGAGTTAGAAGTAAAAGGATTTGTACACAACTCTCCCACAAAAGCGGTGCCCTTGCAGGCAAGCCTTTGCTTCTAGTTCTGATTTTACCCAACTCAGTGAACGTCTGAGATACAAAAAACTCTGCCCAGTCTCCCTTGGTCCCTGAGCAGATTGTCCATCACCTTTAATACGTGGCAAGCTGCTGCTTGGTCCTCAGCCTGCTACACCTTGCAGGACAAATAGCTCCCAATGTGAGAAAAGTGATACCTGTCATACAGCTCTACCTGCACTTCTCACAGTCTCCTTAAAGGAACATAAAAAACTGTAAACAAAAATGGATAACCAACTTTCCTTGTGGTTATATTTTTAACTTACATTTCCACAAGCTGAAAAGCTTGGCTTCAAGTTTCTGACAGTACCAAAAACCCACCCATTTCCTTGACATATCTCAGGAAAAAACTTTGCTGCCAGCTTTTTCATCAAGACACAATGTACCTCTAAGAATAGACTTCACCCTGGTTTCTCCTTACTTTAAAAAAAAAAAGCTATTTTTGTAATGTCCCTCTTTGGTTTTGTGTTTTGGGTTGGTTTTTTTTTTTAAGCAATTATGACTATTTTGCATCGAAATAGCTGTCCACAACAATGTCAGTCCCCCTCAGAGGTCTCCTGTGTTAGCTCACGATTTGATAGGAGAGGCCAGGATAAAGGCAGAAAGAATATACCCAGTACTGACTTGATTTCCCTGCATATCTCAGTTCTGCATGTTATTAGAACAGCTGGCACTATTAGAAATTTCACTCTTTGTACGTTACCCAAAAAAACTTGTTTACTGTTAGAGGTGAATCATTATCTGATTTGCATACACGCTGATATGTACAGAACCACCCATATGTATCAGATAATCTAGGTGTTCTATATAAAGCCTCCTGAGTAAACAACAAGGTACAAGAAGAAATTGAAAGCTGCTGCACCCTAATTTTGTTATGTTAGTTCAAACAGAAGAGAAACAGAATTTCTCTCTGACATATTTAATTACTGGAGTCTTTTGGAAAGGAAAACTTAACCATCGTAGTAAGAGTTTGATATAAAAATTTCATCTGTGTTTTCTATCTTCAGTATACATAGGAATAGATATGCTATGAATCAATCCTTTAGATAGAGTTGGCAATCTGGTACAACCTGAAAAACTAAAACTTGCAAGCTTTCCAGCTGAAATAAATTACCCTCACCTTACAAACAGTGACCATTAGGACAAAACGGCAGTGAGCATCGCTTTGTGATGCTCCAGCTTTGTACACTCAGATGTCAGAATTTGACATTTTGCTTCCCGGGCTTCCTTGTATGACAACTGCGCCTTGGCAGAAACAACTGTTTTGCAAGCTCTTTTATGTTCCTGCAAGATCTACAATGGCCAGCTCTTCCTTCAGATTTCCTAGTCCACAGAGGAAGGACCAGATCTTTGTGTGATATGCTGAGGCAAAAAAAAGGAGGTGTTTGTAGCTGAAAGACAGCGCCATACGTACAATATCAACTGCAGACGAAATGGGATGTTCTTTTTCAAAGGTTGCCACAAGTGTTTCCGATAGAATGTTTCAAACTCAACAACAGTATTAAAAATAATACTGTATTTCTTTTAAAGAAATAAGATATTCTCCTTATATAATTTACAGGGATTTTTATAAATAAGTTTCAGGGAAAATTATTCCAGAAAAGTCAAAGAATGTTCCCTGATTAATTTCTGTTCCTCTAGAAGGTTGTTGAGAACGTGTTACCAGTGATTTAGTAATCTTGCTTCAAACACGGTATAATGACTACAGATGCTTTGATGTTTCATTCTCTGATACTCATTCAGTTCAAGAAAAACACTCTAGGAAAATATAGTTTGATACCCGTGTACACAGGTTACGCTACACCATCATGCCAGTATGATATGTGTTTGCATTTTTTTTATTTACATTAGGAGATAGTTTTTAAAGGGAGCTTTCAGAAATGAGAGGAGTGTTTCTAGAATTGTATTTTTCCTGTGAATCTTGAAGCGATTCCAGCCTCACTTATGGAAACTATTTTTATGACCTTGCCAGGAAAAAAAAAATCACCTTTTTAAATGTCTCCAGAATGCCCTGCTTGGCAAATATGTGAATTAATGTTCCCTTTCCTCTGACTATCAGGCTCCTTTGAAATGTCTGGATGAACCCCCAAGAATTAGAGACCCCAAAATCACTTCTGAAAACTCATCCAGTGTTAAACCCTGGTAGGAGCAAACAGGAGAGAGTTTCAAACGTGGGGGCAAAATGCAATATCCAGTTTCAAGAAAAGGCATTCATGTAAATGTGTTGTAATTGCAAATCTCCTGGGACTGGTGGAACTCTAATTCTCCATTCGTGCCTACCTTGGAACATTATGAATTGCAGTCACCTTTTCACTGCTACCTCTAGATTATCTTGCATCTCCACACTTCTTGACTCCCTTTCCATAACACTACTTAAACGCATCCAGTATATAATAGCAATAGAATAAACAATCTACAGATCTTTTTCTGTAACATCCTTTAATTTCCCAAACTTTGTCAGCCTCTACTGCGCAGCCACAAAGACACACCGACCAAACTTCAGATCTTATGCCTGTTCCTGCTGCAGAAAGACAAAACTTCCACTCGTTTTGGTGGTAAAAGAGCCCCCTCTGCTCCTGAGTTGTTAAGTCTTTACAAAATGGCCTATCTGACAAAATGTCTTTTATTTGCTACCTCCCATCTTACTTATTGCGCATCCGGCAGTCTAGTCATGAGGCATAGTCAATCTGCAAAGACATAACAGAACAATACGCATGGCCAAGACCAGGTTACAGTGTTAAGTAACTGCTTCTCTTGCAGGCTGTCTACATGACATGGGAAAAGATACCTGAGGATGCCACTGACAGGTACCTAAAGAATTGTGATTGCGTTAGTACAGCAAAAGACCCCAGCTTCATTTACCCTTTTGGAGCTTGCTCTCAGTGAGAGACACACATTGCACCGCATTATACTAAATGCGTCCAACTTCCAATTCAACTTCTTCATTGCAGGATTTAGCAGTAAAAATTTAGATTGTACCTCTTCGATGCAAATAATAAAACGGAGATTGCGGAAGTGTTTGGCAAGAAATTCTCTGCAAAAAGAAACCACCACAACTTGAGGGAATATACTTTAAACAGACTGAATTAGAAAAACTACATGGAAAGGAATAAAAACAAATCTGCTTTTTTCCACCTTAGTGTATCGATGCTGCCTGTATCTTTCATAAGCCAGACACATTATTTAGGGACTCAGAAAGAGTACAATTGTTTATCAGGCTGAACAATGAAAAGAATGGCTCTTGTGACAGTGGCAGTGGTGAGGAATTAGCTGCTATATCGATCCCCAAACTTTATTCGCAATATAGATTTTAATTGTAGTGACTCCATCACATACTTTTCCTATAGTTCCTTTTAGGTTTTTCCTGATTCCTCGGTTCTTTCTGTGTAAATTTATATACTGAATAAAATCTCATGGGAGGCACTGCTAGTGGGTGCCTATTTTTATTCTAGATAGAAAATAGATTACATACAGGATTTTTTCATATCGGTCTCTACATGGATATTCTACATATATTTTCTGAGCAGGGTTGGCAGAACAGACCACAGCCTTCTCCCTCCGTGGCCTGAAGGCAGAAGAGTTTCATACAGAATGGGCTTAGGGAATCACTGACAGGGTTTTCAGGTCATATTATCAGTTTTGGACATAGGCAGAACTTAGACACCTGGATTCTACCAAAAGTGCTAAGGTCTTTATTTAAATTTAGTCCCAAGTTCTTCCTGTGGGGCACTCAGAGGCCTCCTCAATTCCCAGGCATGCACCAAGGATACTGGAAATGGGTGAGCTTTTAGGGACTAACGTATTCTAAGGTGAAGCATAAGTACTCATACTTACTTGGAGTATGGCAAAAGATACCAAGCAGCAAGGAAGAACTGATTCTTGTGTATAAAAATCTCAGGATCAACAAAAAGGCCCACTTTGATATCATTTGCATACAAATTCTAAATCCTCATCATTTTAAGGGAAGTCTGGAATACTTGTGAATTGTTGGCTAACATATAGACTGGAAAAGCTCCCCAAAAAGTCTTTCATTACTTGTGTGGGTGTGGGGAAAGTGTTACAATTCGTCAACTGTATCTCAGTAGTTATGTTACTTTATCACCTTCTAAGCCAAAGAGCTATTTTTAAATTGAATTAAAAATTGCTACTTATGCAGTTATCCAGTGGATACTCTCCAAAACAGGATTTCTGCAGCTATCTTGTGTCAGAAGAACAGGATGAATCAGCATGCAAACACCACCAGTTTAAATTCAATTAATTCCCTTTATACGCTCATTCACCCACTAAGATGTGGTTTGAATCCATCCCTCATAATTCATTCCCAATGTTCGCTCACTCTTAATTGTAAATGGATCTAAATGCAGTATAATTTATTTAATTCAAAACCAGGAAAATGGAGAAAAAAAACAAAACACGCTAATAAGAAATGCTTAAAGGAGGCTACTATTCACTGAGATACAATTAACCTGCCAAAGTCTCTGTAACTCCTATCTTTCTCCTAAGCTACCCCTCATATCATGGATGGCGAGTGTAGCAAAGGTAATATTGATTGTCTGGGTATCAAGCTGTCTTGCCTGTTTAATCCTTATGAAATTTGAAACAGGAGAAATACTCTTGTCTCTCCATCACATCTGTTTTAGTTCTGACAGTCCTGCCTGTAAGCAGACAGCCTTCCTCCAAAGCGGGGCCTTAAATAAGACAAAGATACCTGAAATATAACATGCTCATCTCATGCCACCCTGATGAAGACCTGTGGAGGTTTTCATGCTGTGAAATAAAAGGGAAGATATAATCTGAAGACAAGCCTAATAGTCCAAATTTTGGTATTGATACAGACATTATCTCATGATCTCCACAAATTTAGTTCTTTGAAGAGGTCATTTTATTATCCACAGACTAGCTTCTTTCTTGTGCGCCCTGTACAAAGTTAGAGATCCCCATAATAACACGGTAACATCTACTTTGCAGTCTGAACATTTATACGACTTAGAGCAGAAGCAACTTAAAAAGTAGGAGCAGTGCTTGATGTGTTCGACTAGGAAAAAAAGACAGGGGGGTTTTTCAGCAGAATGAAACCAGCCCATTTGTAGACTCCATGCTAATCTGCATCGTTCAGAGCTTTCCAACTGATAAATTCAGCTGCAAAATGCATCCACCACTAAGGGCTGTGCAGCAAAATATCTCTGTGTGCAACAGGCCTGCCAGCTGCTGGCATTTCAGGGCTCTCCCTGGCATGAGCTGAGTAGCACATATTTGTGCAAGGGAAACAAATCAAAAAGCCTCTTCAATTTACTCACTTTATCCTGTTTGGAAGGGCCTCAAAGCCTCTTTTTTAACCAGCTGTATTTGNAAAAAAAAAAAAAGTTGAATTCAGTAGTAACATTCTTTCAGCTATTCACCTTCAACTGATTATCATACCTGCTTCAGGATGAACCTAAAGGTTTAACAACGAAAATTTTAAAATATCCAACTTATTAGGTGTCTCTGCACTGCCTGCGACAGCCTCGTTTTTCCCTTCAGGAGACTTCACCAGATCACAACAGAAGCTTCCTAAACTATCCTAAAGAGCCAGGTGGCAGTGCAGTTCATAATTATTCTTCAAAAATGTTCCTTTTTTGCCCTATCTTAACGCTTCTCCCTAAACAAATGTCTCCCGCGTGACCCCAGGACATTAAGTCGTGCTACACAGTTTAAGTGTATCTAAACGGCACTGAGGAGAGCAGGCAAGTGGAAGGACGGTGAATTTCATTCACTCCTCCTCTGCTTCTGGATTTCCTGGTTTGTCTTGTATTTGTACTCTTTGCACTGAGATAATAAGGGCTGTGTCATCGCAGATCTTCTCCTCCTAGATAATACAAAACATGCAAATGTTTCCATCAAACCCATGGAAAAATGGTCCTTGTGAAAATGGTCTGACCCTCTAAGGCACGACCTACATTGTGATTTGCAAGCTCCTGTACCACATACAATACAGTATCCGGAGGTACTCATTTTTGCAGAGATAAATCTCCCTCACTGATCATTCAAGGCTTTCCTAACCACATAAGCATAAGAACAACTGACAGAAAGATAACACCATTAAAATCAATGCTACACTGGCAACGTTTCATCATTCACGTTTAATTTTCATCGTTTCTCCCTGGTTTGCATGCTTTGTATATATTCACTATTCAAAGATTACTTAACATCCCAAGCTAATCTTTGGCTTGACAGAGCAGTGTTACAACTGTATGAGATTATTTATTTTTAAATAGGATTACAAACCATGGAGATTTTTTAATTCTTTATTTTCAAGTGGTAGAGACATTTTGCTAATGAATTTGCTGGCTCGTCTCCTTTTATTTATGATAATCACCTGTCTTCACTATATAATGGATTTGGGTGACAGAGGTTAACACATCGTGATTCACAGAATTTTGTTTTTAAGTAGGGAGTAAACAACAGTATACTGAATTATGAAGAGATCGTGTTCAATAAACATTCAGTGATAGAAGTAGGAATGCAAAGACAAGAGGAGAATCCTTCTGGTTTAAACCAGCGCTTGTTAATGAAAATCAGCCATTCATAATAGGTTATATTCTGTCCTAACTACATAGCTATATCTCTTGTTGGTATTTTGGGGGGAGAGGGGAGTGGAGAACGGAAAGAAGACAGCAAGAGACACAGTCATCACCGTGACCAGTTCAGTCAAAGCCCCTGTTCAGTATGCAGCAGTGACCTCCAATATTAAGCTAAGAAATGACAAAGAGTAAAACTAAATTACTCCAGTGCTACAGTGTGAATCAGTCACACATCCTGACCTCGGTAAGAAAGCTTAATTATGTTGACCTGTCATCAAAACATTATTAGAAATGGCGGTGGAGAGGTCAGAGATGGACATCAAGAACAATCAAAGAATAGAAATACTTTATGTGGAGAGGGTGGAAAAATGAAATCACCTGTCTTAAAAATGGGTAGGATGGAAACCAGAGAATAAAATTGGGAAGATAGATAAGCCTATTCATGTTCTTTTACAATACTGGAATTAAGTTAAAAGACAGCAAATTTCAAGGCAACAACAAAAAAGAAACCAAAAAATGCCAACCCTTTAATACTTAGCCAAAGTCTGTACGTGGATCTCACTGCCATGAGATGCTTTGCAGCATTCAGATAAGTGCTAGCCATTGGAGCAGGGGGTGCTTATACAGAAACTAAAGTTTTGAAATTAATGTAAACCCCATGATGCTCCTTGGTATGAAACAACCTCTATGTATCATGGGAAACTCTTTTGAAAGATTGTCTCTTTGCAGGAACCTAATGCAGAGTTCTTTCCAAAAACTTTCTGAAGTAGGCAGTCAAGGCTACTGTTGGATATCGAACTTGATAGACTACTTCTACAGCCTAGTTACGAAGTTCTTTGATTTCTGCTAATTGTGTTGAGTTTTAATGAAAACAGTCTCCCTCTAGTTGCTAAAATTCTTGGCATAGGATTTAGGCTGTGGAAGAGGGAAGTTACAGTCTGCAACTTACTTTAGAATGGGACCTGCATGGAATAAAGGAATGTTAGCTTTCCTGCAGAGGAAAGCTTAGACATGGGCAAATGTGAGATCTTAGGTATTGCCTTAACATCAGAAATTAATGCCTAAGATCTTCTTTGGCAGTCTGTGTACACCTCCTCATTGCTCCAGTTCCTGGATCTTTTGGAATAAGCTAAATGACAATGAATACAGCTTGGATTTTAGGAAGGCTGAAGAATTTTTTCAAAAAGCAAATACTCCAAAGCAATTTTTCCTTCAAACAAAATGTTATTTGTCAAAAATGGTTCTGTTAGTTGAAATGGAGCTTCCTGGGATTGTCCTAGAATAATGATAAAGCCCTCATCAGCTATAATTCCTGTGCCTTCTCTGATCTGGTAAAAATCCCCTGAACTCAGCGAGGTTACGTTGTCCCCAGCTTCAGAAGAATTAGCTCAAATCTAGCTGTGGCATACAGCAGTTTACAGACATACGCTGTGAATTTTAAAGCGGCTGCAAACGCCCCGTTATTTGCACAGAGCCACAGTAAACGCGCACAGTTCAGCTCCTGACAATTCTGTCCTGACAGTTTGTCGTGACAGCGGGGAAGTTATCCAGAGGGATAACCCGGCACCTGAGCTGGGACAGCGGGAGGCAGCATGCACCGCTCCGGCGGGCTCCTTCCCACGGGAGAGGCTGGGAGCCTTGCTCCGTGCTCTGAGCTCGTCCACAGCCCACGTCCGCGGGACGCGGAGGAGGCAGAGGAGACCCGCTGCCGGCAGGTCCCCGTGGCGGCGGCGCGGTGCCGGTCCCCGCGGAGGGCAGGGCGGGCGGCGTGTGGCCGGGTGTCTCACCTGTCGATACTTATCACGCAGAGAGTCATGATGGAGGCCGTGCAGCACATGACGTCCATGGCGATGAAGACGTTGCAGAAGAGGCGCCCGAAGATCCACTCGCCGCCGATGAGGTCGGTCACGCTGACGAAGGGCATGACGGCCAGGGCCACCGAGAGGTCGGCCAGGGCCAGCGAGACGATGAGATAGTTGGAGGGCTGCCGCAGCTTCTTCACGAAGCAGACGGAGATGACCACCAGGCAGTTGCCGGCGATGGTCAGCAGGGTGATGAGGGAGAGGACGGCCCCGATGACAACCTTCTCCACGTTGCCGTAGCTGAGGATCTGCTCCCCGCACTGGGAGTCGTTGGCGGGGAGGGGGCTCGCCGTGGGCAGCGCCGACGGGGGGGCAGACGGGCCGAGCTTCGCCAGGCTGCGCGGGGGCCAGGAGCCGGCGATCATCCTACCGCCGCCGCTCAGCGCCCGCGGGTCCTCCAGGACCAGGGGCCGGAGGTTACCGTAGAGGTGGCTGCCGTTGAGGGCGAGGACCATGTTGGCGTGAGCTGCCCATGAAGCCCCTCCGCCCGCTCGCCGGCTCTCCCTCGCAGTTGCCCGGCCCCTCCGCAAGTGCTCGGCCGCTGCTCGGGCTCCTCCTCGGCCACCCGCCGCCGCCCGCCCCCTCGCAGCCGGCGGAGCGGCTCGCCGCGTGGGGCACAGCCCTCAACTTACCCCGGAGCGGCTGGGCTCGCCCACGGCGCTCCCCGGGTGGCCAGGGGGTGGCCACGGCGCCGTCGCCTCCAGCCCGCGGGGAAAGCGAGGCGGGGGATTAGCGGCAGTTCCCCGCCCACTCGCGCCCACCGCCCGNCCACAGCCCGGCTGCGCTTCGGCCGCCGGCTTCGCCGCCGCGGTGGCCGCTTCGGCAATTCCCCTATATCATCTATATCTACGGTTATATATAGGTCGCACCCGGGAGGAGGCGCCCGGAGCAGACGCGGCGCAGCGGGTCGGGTCGGTGACCGGCATCGCCGCCGGCGGGCACCGACCTGCCGCTGCCTCCGCCATCGGAGCGGGCGGGATGGAAGATGCGGGTCCGGCAGGATCCCGGCTGCTGCCCAGAGAGTTAATAGCGGCCCCTCTTGTAAGATCTGTCCTCAGCAACGTGGTCATCTCTGAAGTATTTCTTTGTGTTATGAAGCTTACGTATTTTCAGTATTAAGATTTCTTCCTCCCTACTAAAGTAATGTGAGTCCCACGATTATATTTTCAGGTTTTTTAATACTTATATAGCATTACTTTCAATTTATTCTCCATTCCATCTGTAACCCTTTCAGTAAAGTTAAAATCACCACTAACAACAAAAATAAAATAATATTGCTTTGAAGTACCTGCTTTTCCTGCAGAGATTCCTTGAACTCTTGGATACTAGCCCATTTCTGGGACTCACTAGCTTTCTCCGTTCTTTAAGGCATATTCTTGCCTCCAAGTGGGGTGAAAACTAACTGTTTGAATTGTCAGTTACCCATGGGATGCTAGCAGAAGATTACACCTCTTGGTAAAGTGATGTGCTAGGCAGCAAGGATTAAACACAGGAAATACCTGCTCCTGAGTGTCCCCTTGTAATTCCAAGAAGAGACAGAAGCCAGATGAACTAGAGAAAGAGAGGAAATGAAAGCAGGACTGTTGACCCCAGCTGGATCAGTAACCATCAACCAATGTCAGTGATAACTGAACGAGGAGAAGTCTTGTAGGTAGCAACACTATGACATGTTTTACTTAAGTGTGCACCAGGCAGTGTGTGGCCCAGCAGTAAGAGAGGCTGCAGTATGAGCTCATATCATACAGTCGTAAAAATGTGCTTTGAAACAAGACCTAACAAGTACCCAGCTATTGGAAAAAGGCTCATCTGACACTCATAGGCACTACTGAAACATAAATCCACAGCAACTGAGGCTGATGGAATTCCTTGTTTTTAATGAAATCTTCTGTTCAGTCAGCATCAGCTGTTGTTGTTGAAAGCAGGCTTTGCATCATAGGTGACCCTACGTTGGCTCAGCTCCCCTGGGAGCATGCCTGGGACTGAGGGGCCAGCATCAGGGCACCAGCAGAGCCTCCTGGGGTCAGATCACACAGCAGGCAGCGAGCAGGGTTTGGGAGTTCACAGAATCTTCAGAGTTGGAAGGGACCTTTAGAGATCATCTAGTCCAACTCCCCTGCTAAAGCAGGATTGCCCAGAGCACATCACTTAGGACCGCATCCAGGCAAGTCTTGAAAATCCCCAGAGAAGGGGACTCCACAACCTCCCTGGGCAGCCTGTTCCAGTGCTCTGTCACCCTCACTGTAAANAGAACTGGACACAATATTCCAGTTGTGGCCTCACCAGTGCAGAGTAGAGGGGGAGAATGACCTCCTTCAACCTGCTGGCCACACTCTTCCCTATGCAGCCCAGGATTCCATTGGCCTTTTTGGCAACAAGGGCACATTGTTGGCTCATGGATAATTTACCGTCTAATTCTGCTGCTTGTTTTCCCTTCCCTCCCTGCATCTTGATTTGACTAAGATAATAAAATAAACAAGTTTCACATGGTAAAGATGAGATCTATTTGGGCAGCTCTTTGACCATTATCAAGCTGAAAGTGTTTTCCTATTCAGCCATGTATTTTCCTACACTTTGTTAGTTGCCTCACTGCGTCCGCTCACAATAAAAGCTTTCTTTCCCTATTTAACCACCCAGGACATGTTCATGAGCCTTGAGCTTGAGGTGACTGACCCCTCCAGGGCAATAAAGCAAGTCCTTTGTCCCTCCTCCCCAGGTAAGCAAATATTAGGCTGAAAAAGATCTTTAGAAATGGCAAGGGTACATCAAAATAAGTTAAAGCATTAAGGCAAAACATGGAGAAAGGAGAATATTTCCTCGTTGTGCGAATGCATTTTTTAAAAATAGTGCCTGAAGTACAGCTAAGCCGATAGGAACCGGGTAAATTTTGTTCAAAATATATTCATATCATAAAAGCTGATAACATTGTACGGTTTAATACTCGCTGTAAAAGCAATTTTTCAGTTGCTTAAAATGTCACTAAGGCAGAGCAAATTATAATCTGGTGCTTCCTGCAAATGTGTTGACACAGTTCATTAAATCAGTCATTCTTCCTGACAGCTTTTCAATACATTTCTGGAACGTGACTCTCTAAGTGTACTCAGTGGATTATATGCACAGTCATTTGCATCTTACTCTTTCCCATTCCAAGCTGAAAGGAGGATTTATCTTTTGTTCTGTACCTTAAATTCCCATACAGTTCATTAGAAGTTAATCACCTGATTTCTTTCCTTCTCAAAGGTTGTATGTTACCATTCCTTTATTTACCCTCATAATCTTCTATTCGAAGAGACAAACCAATTTAAGTCAATTTACGTACCATTATAGAAAGGGGTTTACATACTATTGCAGAGAAAATGTGAAACCTTAGCAGGATGAAGCAGCTGATATCTCTCTAAAATCTTTTCCTTGGAAGCTTTTCACTGGAACACACCTAGAATAACATTCCAGTTTCCAGGGCTGGGCTGAATCTGGTGAGGTGCTTTCCTTGAGGGCTTTAGAGGCTTTCACATCCCCAGTGTCAGGGAAAGCAGAGAGCATCCATCACTCCACGCAACTACTTCTATTCCATGTGCTTCAAAGAATGATACATGAAGGTAGGAGTTGATCCTTCCAAGTGTACATCCAACTTTTGTCTTCAGTGACCCTATTTACAAATTCTAACATGCTGTTGCAGACAGCGTACAGAAATTAAACAAATGGATGATTGGGTGTCAAGAATAACAAGTTGACAGTTGTTCTCCCTCT
>VXBH01005057.1:1242848-1274138 GCA_013400035.1 Rynchops niger | reverse complement strand
ACAAGCCCCAGGCTGCCGCGGGCCGCGGGGGGCGGTGCCGGGTGCCGTGCCCGGCTGCGGCCCGCCCCGCTGCAGCGCACAGCATGGCCGGCTTCGCCGACTTGAACCTCCCGCAGGGGCTGGNCCGTGCGGAGCCGGCGGGCCGGAGCCGGGGCGGGCCGGGCCCGGGCGGGACGGCAGCGGGAGGGCAGCGGCAGCTCCGCCGGGCTGGCGTGAGCACACCGTGAGCCTCTAGGTTGGGCTTTCCCTCCCTGTCGGCTAAACGGGCCGTCTGCCTCCCTGGCGGGCCGCGGACCCCTCCGTCCCGCTTCGCCGCGGGGGTTCCTGCAAGCGAGGCGACCAAGGCCGGGGTCGTCCCGCTGCGGAGCCGCAAGGAGCGCTCCTGCGGGGCCTTGCAGGCTCCGTTTCTGCCTCTTTATCCCTGCCTGGCAGTTGCGTTTTTTTCCCAACTTGGACACGTTTTTCCCCCCAGCAGTTTCTTATGGGCTAAATCTCTTTTCTGCAGAGCTGTTGTGCAGCCAGGTGCCCCCTCTCCAGTGTTTGGGGGTGATTTGGCTTTGGCCAGCGTGCCACCTTCCCTGGAGCTCAGCTGAAAGATACCTCCTTGTCAATTGTGTCAGCGTGGTTTCAGATGCTCACCTAGCCTTCTCCTTTGGCTGTACCTCTCCCAGCTCTGCGTTGTATGCAGTTTTAGCAACTATCCTGAATGTCCTTAACCTTTTTCCCTAAAGAAAGTCATCAACAGGACCAAACTAGGGCAAAACGCTTGGGGACTCCAACACCAAGTATTCATGTGCATAAAGCTCTGCCGTTGAAGAAGTGTTGTCAGGGCTGGGGTGTATTAAAAGGCAAACAGATATTTTTCATTTTAAGGCACTTTTTGGTTGAATTAATCTTCAGAGAAAAAAAATAACGTGAAAGGTAAACATGCACATGTTTATTTTCAGACTTATAAGTCACGAGTGTTTAACAGTTTTCTGTTTGGATTTGTTTCCATTACTTTACTGGACAAAATATTCTTACTATGTGTTTACTTTTTCAGTGGGATATTCTGCAGTTGCTCTTAATCATGTCATCGATTTTAAAGAAAAGAAACAGGTAATCTTTGTTTGGATTATTTATTCTTAGCATGCTTTCTCTTGTAAAACTATATGCGTTATTACATGTTCCCAAACAGCTTTATCTGCAGAATGCACGTCTAGACACAAGTACAAGTGTCTGCATTTGTGTCAGAACTCCGATTTCACAATTCAGTATAATTGCCCTGGAGTTAACTTTTAATATGATCCATGCGTTGCCCCTGGGAAATGGTTTTCCATGAAAATTTCATGGTATGGCAAATTTCTTTTTAGGGTTGTAACACAGCTTTTGTTTACGTTGTCAACTTAACCTATGACATTTTGAATACTTTCTCTTCTTCTCTTTTAAGGAAATCGTCAAGCCAGTATCTCCTTCAGAGTTTTTTCCATCTTTGCCTATTGTACAAGTATGTCTGGTTACGTTCAATCTATGTATTATTATCCTGAGTTACCTTTTTTTACTTTGATGTGTTTGTTGTATATGTAATTTTGTGTATTACTTGTCAGTCAAAAAAGATAAATTTGTCCATTGCTTGATTGTTAAAACTGCCAGCACTGGAAGAATGATACACTCACATTAGAGTAGGCTCTATTTGTTATTTTAGAAATTATTAAAGAAATTACTTTGTGTGAATTTTGAATCTTCTTGTAGTTGAATAATTACAGTGTAATTCTTGAGATTTGAGTTTTGGAAATAACTTCCTGGTTTTGATGGAGCAAGATTTGGATGTAATGAACCACATTTGTATTTCAAATCACTGACATATATTTCAATTCAGGAACTGTGTTTACTTGCATTTGTGGCCTGCCTGGGGAACCATAGCAGAATTAAAACAAACTCAGTTTTTCTGCATGATTTTACCTTTCTTCCTGACCCTTCCTCAGAGAAACACAATAAGTCATTCTTTATAAAGGGCAGATATAATACCACACAGATCAATATAAAATAGCAAAGCGTAACTACAGACTTTAGAAAATTAGCGTAGGCAAGAATGTGAACAAACCCCCATTTTCTCTTTATAGTGGACAGGGTGAAAGTCACCACGAATTTTTGCTTTGGAGCTTTTTAAGTCTTCTGTATTATTTTTTTTTTTTGTAGGGGACATCTAAAAGAATTAAAGTCTTAACCCGGCTAACGCTCGTTGTTTCTGATCCTTCCCACTGTAATCTCTTGGTAAGTATATATGGTATATTAATTTTCCAATTTATATTTCCTTTTCTCAATGAATGAAACTTTGGAAATTGTATGGGGGAGAACTTAATGGATTTTATAGGATGCTCAGCAGCTATTTCTCCAATCACACCTTTAGCAAATGTGATCATGAAGAGATGCAGACTTAAAAGACTTGATGTGGCTTCTGTTGATCATTTGTCACTATGGAACAACAGTTCTGTTCCCTAGTTCTTTTCTTTGATTTATGGTCTTCTGTGCATAAACTAGAAGTCCATGAGCAAGCTCTGTATCTGTTTATGTTTTAGCGCTACATGATCAAAGTAAAAGGTCTAAGTGCCTTACTAGGTGGGTGGGACAAGCCTCAAAATGAGAATGAATGACTTCAGAGTATGGCTCACAGCAGAGACCTACTACATACCTGAATGATTACTGGCTTTGTTTTAGTACTTGAAAGTGGAAAACGGATTTTTCTTCCCATTATTTTGGTCATAATCATTGTGCATAGCTTTGGCATCTGCCAGAATTCAAAGTAGTAATTGTTTTCTCCTTTTGTAGAGATCAACATCTGCAAATATAAGGTTATATGACATCATAGCAGTATTTCCAAAGACTGAGAAGCTGTTCCACGTAAGTACAATCATCTGATTGTCAGTGCTTGTTCAGTAACTTCTAATGCCTTGGGCCAGTTTGAGTACATGCTTTGTTTTGATTTTGTTTCCCATTTTATACAGGCCTGCAGGTCATGGAGCTAATTAGGCAACATAGGCTGCCTGGTAGGTTGGGAGGGATTGCAGGAGGCTGCAAAGCCTCGAGGTGACTGGTTAAAGTCTGAAACATCTACCTGGTGAATGGACTTGCATGCCCCTGCACTGTCATTTCCTTTGTGTGTCTTGCACTCTATTGAGTGCTCCTCTCTGGTGAAGAGAGAAGACATCAGGTTTTTTTCCTAATATATATACTATCAACATGTAGAAAACTTTGGTCTTGAACTTCAACTTCTGAAACTCTGACAGCTTCCCCAAAACACTTTTAGTATCTTCCCTGGAAGTGTTGATCCTGATGCCTCTTCCTGGAAGTGTTCAAGACCAGGCTGGATGGGGCTTTGAGCAACCTGGTCTAGTGGGAGGTGTCCCTGCCCATGGCAGAGGGCTTAGAACAAGATGATCTTTAAGGTCCATTCCAACCCAAACCATTCTATGATTCTTGTGTTAGCACTAATTGTTCCTGGTCTCTGAAATGCCAGGGGAAGTGGGAGGATTTTAAGGAGCATCTAATGTGGTTCTGAGAGTTACTTTCTTCCTATTAGTCTTAGGTCTTCTCTTGGAAGCGTGTCCAAATGAATAGCTGATCTCTTTCTTTAATTTTTCCTTTTATTTCTTTATTTTCAATCAAAAGAGGAGCAAGAGCTTGTGAGACAGAGCTAGTTCCAGTTGTCAGACCATCTTATGAACAGATAAAATAAAATTTCCAAAAGTGAACATGCCTGATTAAAATGTAACGACCCTTGCTCCATTGCCAGACTGAGATTTCTGGTTTTGTTTGGAGTGCTTTGGATGCTCAAGTTGAGTGAAGCTTCACTTCTGTGACTTCATGATACGTTTGTTATTTTCTCTGCTGAGTAGACCACTGAGGCCGCACAAAAGTAGAGCAGCCTCAGGGGAAATACTTGAAGGGCAGATTGGCGTTTTCTCACTCAGATTTTATCCTGGCTGTTCAGAGCAAACTTGCAACTGAAAACTGCCTCCACAAGATTTGTGAGTCTTTGAAACTGTTGCTGTATCAGTGTTACCAAACAGATGCTAGTGTTTGTAGAGTGGTTAGTGCTCCAAGTGTGCTAGTGAGAGAAAGTAGTGGGTGTGTATCATTTTCAGAACCTTAGTTAAGGCTAAGTCATGACCTTAGCCCAACGCTGTTTTTACTTGCATTGGTTTATGCTAATAGAAATGCAATAAAACCCCCAATACTCTGTCACTTCAATGATTTTAGAAAAACAAGGTGTTGCAAGTGTCTTTGACCATGTACTGGTTTGGTCCATTTCTGGTGTTTGACTGAAGAAGACATTTACTGTTTAGAGGTGATACCTAAGTACAGTGGTGTGCAGTAATTCTTCAGCCATTACTAACAGCACCAAGCATCATATTGTCTTCTAGCTGCTATATCTTGCATAGACCCTTCCTTCCAGAAAAATTCCTAGTTCTAAAACACCATCCAAGGCAGAATGATCTCAGCTTGGCTTGTTAGGTAGTAGGTATTCATTATCTCCGTGTCTCTCATGTTTTTAATTAAATTGTTCTCAAATACTTGGTAGCAACTAATGTGAGTGGTCTGAATGAGTGGAGCATGTGGAAGTAAATGTCAGAATGTTTTTCTTACAAAACCCAAAATTGTAACGTCTGACCTGTTGCAGTCTCATAAATAATAACATTAACTCTGAACTGGAAGAGTAGGTGGAAGCGTTCCATCTCTGTTAGCCTTGGCAGGCAGCAAGCAGGCATGTGGTTTAAAGCAGTATGAAGAAGGCACAGGGATGCCAAAAGCAAACGTGAATCTCTTTGGAAGAGTGTCATAATTTCCTTTTAAAGAGAGCTTGTCAGTATAAAACTGAGTCTAGTTTTGTAGTTTTTTTGGGTTTTTTTTTAAGTAAGTTAAAGCTACTTTGTAGTTCTCCTGAGTACCGGTTTTGACACATTAAAATGAAATTCTTCTTTTGTTTTCTTAAATTATTTCCCCTCCTTTTTGAAAACTTGTCCAAGTAAAGTACAAAGTAAGAGGCTGTAGAAGAAGGTGAACTTTAAAGAATCATTCAGCAGAAGAATTCAAGCGTTAATTATAACAGTTACAGCTTAATGAAATTCATTTCTGACTGCTTTTGCTTTCCTTGCAAGATTTTACACCCCTGCAAGGACTTTCAGGGGTGTAAGAGAGACGAATAGTTGTAAAATACTTTTGAGGGCCACTGTCCACCTCTTTCTTTTGATCTCTGGCAACAGTTTAAAAATCTCACTTTTCAAGTGAGCTCTGTCAATTTAGCATGTGTTTAAACAAGCATCTGAAGCCAGGTAATCAGTAGGGGCATGCTGTGTTGTTTTGCGGAGAAAGGACTCTCTCATTTAAGAAGAAATATTTTTTATTTTCAGCTATACGTGAGTTCTGCTGCAGTTGGATGTCCAGCTGTGGCAGCGTTTAAGATGGCATGAACAGCCACTCATTTCTGTAGGTCACTGTTCCCTCTGCTGGTGCGGCTGGTTGCCTAGCTGCATGGCAGTTTGGTTTGAGGAACATGCTTTTGGCTGAAAAGTAACCCAAGTTTTTGCCAAGTTATTTTGCAGGCAGATCCGCTTTCCTGCTCTGATTCAGCATTCTGCCACACGGATAGTTATGCCGGCACGGAGGATGGCTGTGCTCTGGGCAGGCCAATGCAGGTAGTGGCTGTTTAAGCTGACACTCTCACAGGCGCATTAGGAAAGAGGCAGGATTGTGGATGAGACCATCTTCATTGATTCCATGCTGGCAGCACTTTGAGCTGGGGAGGGAGCCCAAACATGTTTCTTGCAAACTGCATGAGGTGAAAGACTTCATCCTTACAGATGAAGTTCTCATTCAGAGCAGATTTGTATGTTTGCCTTTTGTTTAAAGATTTTAGGTTTTCTAACTGTGGAGTGCTTTGCCAGTTTTGTAGAGGTATCAATAGGGAGTCTGGCGCAAGTGACATTACACTTGGAGTTTCGGCATGTACCTCTGGCTCTTAAAATTCGGGGATCTTTCACTGTTAAGGATAACGCCTTCTAGGGTGGGTCTTGCACCACAAATTATATTTTAAAATGGTTGTTGGTAATTCAACATTACCTCGAGAGCACCGTGTTTCTCACCAACGATTTGGCACTTTTTTCTTATTCTCCAGAGAACAGGATTTTTCATGTTCTTGTAAAAGAAATACATGACCGTTGGAGATGTGCTCTAATTTTAGCATGGCCAAAACTAGTGTGCGTCCTCTTGTCACGAGCCAGGGAAGCTTTTCTGTGACTGAGTGTGGCAGTTATACGTCCTGAAGGATGTGCTCAAATTCTCCAAATCATTTATAACCTCAGGGGTATTGAGGAAGCTGTGTTTGCCAGGATAATTGGAGAACATTCTCCTTATTTGAGTCTCCCAAGAGGATTGTTTTGGGCCGCAACAGGAATGCCCACCCCATGCCAGTAATAATGTCTGTGCCTGTAACTTTTCCAAAATTTTGCTTTTTAAGAATTCTGACTGTTTTAATCGTATTAGTTAGTTCTGCCTGCTGTTTGTAAGCAATTACCAGATCACCAGTACCTAAAAAAACTTGCTTATATAAGCCTGAGGATGTAGTGCAAAGCCAGATTTCAATGGTTTTTGGCAAACGTTTTAGGAATAGCTGTATTCAGGCCATCCAGGCAGTGGTGATATTTATTTATTTCTGGCTGTCTGGAGTTTCCCAGCAGATGGGGCTCTTGCCTGTGGTGCGGCCAGGCAAGCACCCAGCTGTGCAACTGCTGCATATCATTTTCTGTATGAAGTTTTTGCAGTTCAGATCCTTTCAGCAGACAGGGTAACCTTAACTTGCCTGTGTGTGTGACTTGTCCAGGAGCCAAAGCTAGGCTGAACGTTGGAGTGTTTGGAGAAATCTCCTCTCCAACTTTCCGTGCAGTGCAGGAATTCCTCCTTATGGGGAAGTATGGCTCTTAAATTTGTTTTTCCTTGGTGGTGTTTTCAGAAATGTTCTTGTCACTGGAATCCTGTAGATATCCTGGCATTTGGGTCACTCCCTTTCCCACTGTGCTTAATTTGCAAAATGGAAAAGAGTTTTCCAGTGTTTCTGGAGCCGATTAGGAAGGCTTGTTTTCTCATCACATAAGGCAACTTGCATGTTTGTGATGTGTATTTTTGCTTTCCTTCATTTTCAGCTTTCTCTCTTCCTGAATTTCCTGTGGCCTCACTGATATCTTTTCTAGGACACGATTCGGAGCTATTTGCTCTGTGCATGTTCCCATCGATCACCTCTGTCTAGATGGTAGTTTGTACTCTACGTAAGAAAAGGGTGAAAACTGGCTGTAGTAGGGCTAAGCTTCCACATGCAAGTCTAATTTGATGCAATGGATTCCAACCGTGTCCTGCCTAACAGAGTTGGTACAGGTAGGGCATGAAGATAAAATTTAGTCTGGATGACCTGGTAAAGACATTTTAACATCAAACCCCTTGTGGTTTGCTGGATCTTTAAATTGCCTGCGTGTGTGCTGTGGCTCTCTTGTCTAGGAGGGAGTGCTATCAACAGCTAAGAAACATTCCTAGAGTTCGGCCTCTGCTCTCATCTCCATCCAAATTTCATGTGAACAAAGTGGTGGAAGACTAGTTTGCAGAGCAATAGCCTGCCCTGCATTAGAGCAGAGTGCAGGTCTCCTGCAGCCCAGCCCTGGGACTCCCCACCACCCCCACCGCTTTTGTGCCAGTGGGAGGAGGAATGAATGGTTGGCGCCTGGCCCAGGTGTATTTGGAGCAGTCTCTGGCAGGTTTCTGAAAGCAGAGAGTTCCCCTACGCGTGGAAAATTCCTTTTCAACATCTTCAATGCATTTTATCTTCTTTGTTACAACTCTGCTTACAGACGTTAATCTGGCCCTGTGTAATCATCTGTACAGGCTAATTCCTGCATGTCTTGTGTGCGTGAGATTATATGCAAATCAAGGGCTTCTTTTGTTGTGTACTTAATTTTCTCTGCATGTCAGTGTGAAGATTCTCGACCCTTTGTTCATTCCTTCCCTCTTTTAATACAGGCTGTAAATTGTGGTGTGAGTTCAAAGCTAATCTTTTAAACTGTGACCTCCAGTGCCATCTTGAAACTTCTCCAGAGAGGTGGCTTTCAGGTGCAGAGAAGTGCACGTTCCCCACCCAGCCAGGGAAGTGAGGCCCTGTGGATCGCCTTTCAGTAGTGGGCATGGGGCACCACCAGTCCCTGTCTAACATTCTGCTTCCATTTCAGTCTTTTGGTTGCTTCTGGTAAAAATACTTAATCTGTAAAACCAGACGGTTGCTGCACTGGAATTGGAGAGTGGTGGAGTAAGGGGCAGTTCCTGGGCTGTTGCCTTTGTAAACAGGGGTTGTCCTTCATTAGCTGTGAGTTCTTTTGCCAAAAGCCATCATTGCTTCTGCGTGTCCTATGTTGGATAAGAACAAAGCAGTAAGTCTTGCCTTTGGGTTGGTTGCTATTTTATTGGGAAAGTAGTTCTGCAAGTGAGGGGAAGGCTTGGGTTTTTAAGCCCAAAATGCTCAAGCTGTGCCCCTGTAGCCCTGCTGTTTTATTGGCATACCTGCAAGGCGTAGTGCCTCTTCATTTTAAAACTGAATTCACCCCGGAGAGACATTTCTGGCACTAAGAAATGAAGGAGAATATCAGTGCCCGTAAAGTTGGTTACACATTTTTTGGTTTATCTAATAACCCTTTCCTGTTTCTTTGCTGTAGATTGCTTGCACAACTCTAGATGTGGATCTGGTATGCATAAATGTAACAGAAAAGCTGCCATTCTACTTCCGAAGGCCCCCTGTGAATATGGTAAACATACATCTAAATTGTTTTCTTGCTGTTAAATTCTGTATTTAATGTCAGTCTGAGCTGAATTCCCTACCATTTCCTTCCCACCATTCCCATCCAAGTGGTTCTTTTATTTTCTTGCATAGTGTATAGTGTTGTTTCAAATGTCCTTCACTTCAAGGCCTCCACTGCAGCATTTAATACACAGTGATGTATGTTCTTTCTGTTTCTCCTTCCTGTCTCCTACTTAAGAACGCCGAAGTGGTGTTCCCAAGGATTGGAAACAGAGCCTTCAGGCCACCGCTATGCAAAGCAGTGAGATGTGGTGTGATTGCTGACTAAGCTCCCTTCCAAACCAGTAGTGGTACAGTTGTGTCAGAATACATGAACAGCCCTGTGATTTAAAAGACAGGAGAATGTGAATGACAGTATTCATGTGGGAGAAGGATGTCTTACCAGTTATCTGGAGAACAACCATATTGAATCCGTACTTAGACAAAGCGATGTCTTGGCAAATGAACCAAATGTGGAATTGCTAAATATCTGCTATGGGACACAAGATGGTTATCAGCATGGATTAAATATTTTCTTAATACAGTTCTGCCTGCTGTTGGTAGTTTGCCAGAAAGCTTAATCTGAGCATGCTCTTAGGTGAACTAGTTTTTTCCTCTGAGTATATGTCAAGGTTCATTCCACGCAAGCATTCTTGGCTGATGTAGTCCTTAGTGCTTAAAGATTTAAATTTGGAATTGGCTAGAAATCCTACTTCCTCTTCTACAGAAAGTTTGACCTAGAATAAAAATTAAAAATTAAGTAGAACTAATCCTGACACAGAACAAGAGTAATACTTGGAATTTATTACAGACTGGGAATTTCAGCATTCCATTTGTTTGAAAGTACCCTAGCTGCCCAAAACTCCAGCACCGGAGCCCGGTGAGGAGCTGGGTGGTTCAGGGAGCCCCGTGTTTGCGGGCATTTTCCTTACAAGCTACTTCTCAGCTTCCACGCTCACAGCTTCAAGGCAGTCTGTCTGTCAGACTGGTTTTGTGCATCCTTAGGCAGTCAGTTTTGGTTGTTGTGGTGCCAGACAGACAGATTGGCAGGCAGCCGAAGTGGTGGAGATGAGGTTAAAAATCTGCTTGGCTGGAGATTGGTGCATTGCCATCACCTGTTCTGGTTTTGATAAATTCGGGTTTCTCTTGTTTTACACAGAGCTGGCCCGACATTTGCAAACATTTGATGTGTACGTAGCTTCTGTTATGCTTGCATGCAGAGGTCATGCATGCAAGGGAGCTGGATTAATTCCATCTGTATTCAGTTACTGGCCTCTCTTACAGTATTAACGTTGCAGCATTTTTTAATAATATGAGTATAAAGCATAGAGCAGGCAAATGTATTATAGGCCAGGGGACAAAGAACTCCTAGCTTTGAGTTGTGTCTTTAACTCGCGGTGTCCTGTAGCAAGTTCCTTAACCTTTCTCTGTGTGTTTGCAAAAACAAGAATACTAGGCTTTTGGTGAGGTGCTTTGACAGATAGGAAAGGATTTTAAAGCAGTTTAAAATACAGTGAGCGTTACTATTTGGAACCTCCCCTGTGTCTCACTGTTACTTAACGTTATCACAAATGCCAAAGTATGCTGTGAGACAGGAGAAAAGGGACCTCATTGCTGCTTTTATGCAAGGACAAATTCCTCATCTGCCAAATGTGGGTATTGTGGGAAGCCGTGGTCTTCCTCGCAGCAGGTTGTGGGGCTAGAGGAGGAGGGTCCTCAAAATGTCAAGACTTGTTTCTGACCAGCAGTGGTTGCTTGTCTCTTCGACTTTGGGGTAGTGGAAAGCCAATTACAACTAATAAGTGGCTGGTATTTGTTTATTAAACCTCATTTATCTCTCATCCCAAGAATCAAGTACACATACCATATCTGGTGTACACTGAAACCTTCCCCCCCACCGCTTTCACGCTATGCTATGTTCTTGCTGGAACAATTCCGCCTTAATTTTTTCATATATAACACAGTTAAACTGAGAATAAGCTACATCAATAATAGACAGCAGTTGCTAGATTGTTATGCTTCTCTCCTTTTGATTTTTGATCACTCTCTTTCATGTGAAGGCAATAGATCGAGGCATTTACTTTGAACTTCTTTACACGCCTGCCATCAAAGACTCCACAATGAGAAGGTACACAATTTCAAATGCTATCAGCCTGATGCAGATCTGCAAAGGAAAGGTAAGCTCTCAAAGTGAAAGGAAGCTAATTAGTTCAGTTCAAATTCTTCTGGAGTTGTACAGACTGAGCCATTTTAAATGAGTTTGATGCTGGGGTTTCTGAAGCTGTGACTGAATCTTTGCCTACTAATACAAGGACACAATTATTCTAGCTCCAGATACTTCCAGCCATGCACCACTGCATGCTTTCTTCTTCAGCTGTCAAACTGTTAGATTCTTTTTTCAGAACAATCTATCTGTTATAATTGTATGCAATACCCAAAATAAAAGGGCGGGGGAGCACCAGAGATCTAAGGTTTGCACTAGAACTGAAATCCAAGCATCTCTTTAAAATCTCCAGTTCATGTTTCTGATTGACCAAAAGCTCTGTTTTGATAGCATACCTTGAATATGGGGGTTAGAAAATAATAAGAAAAAAGTAGAAGTCTTGTTTTGTTAAACAGTTAGTAAATTCTGAGTGCACAAAACAGACCAACAGCTGGCTGCCAGCCAGGGCTTTGCTGCAGTCAGATCAACTGCCTTCTTCCTTGCTACTGAAACCCAAGGAAGAAGTAACACTTGCAGCTGAGACGCCTGTAATCCATTGCTTGCATTGCTTACCACCTCTAAGGCTACCAGGCTGAGCTGCCTGTCGTGCTGGGTCCTCTCAGGCCATGGTTGGTTGGTTGGTTTTTTTTTAACCAGGAAGCATGGCATATACGTATCCAAGTTAAAGAGATTGTAGCTCCCGCCACCTTTATTGGAAACGGCCTTTGCCACACTTAGCTAGTCCAGAGAAGCTAAAATTGGCATTACCCTGCGGATCTGGTCTGAAGTGGGATATTCAGCTTGGAGGGCCAATTAAAAGCAGATCCGACGTTACCTCAGTTCCCCTCAGGCATGGCAGCCTATTTTATAGGACAGCAGAGTGGGTCAAACAGATTAATTCCCTTAGAAGAACAGAAGAAAGTGAGCATTTGCACGGCCTTTCCTGAGAAGCCCAGCTCTGGGAGTTAATTGCACAAAATTGTGACTTGGAGATGAGGTACATACACACAAACTCACTTTCCTTTGGAATTCATTTTTGACAGTGATCCTCTTTCCTCTGTGCAGTTAAAGATGTGTTTCTCCTATGGTTGTTAAGTTGGCGTCACAAACAGAGCAAGTGGGACATTCGAGCACTCGGCCTGTACACCGCGCCCTTTCTGTCTGTATCTGTCAATCTAGTGTGTCATCTGTGCCTGGAAGGTAAATCAGCCGCAGCTGGGCATGACAAGTTGTTGTCAGGCACTGGAAGAGCTGGGAGAGGACTACCAGCTTATCTTTATTATTTGCCTTTGTTTTTCGCCTCCAGACTCAGTACCTGGTGGGCCAGCAGAGGTGGTTATTAGTCCTCACTGGCAGCTTGTCTCCATCAGTTATGTAAAGGCCTTTTTTTTAACGAGATGTAGGATGGCTACTCCATAGGCTGCTTGCATTGGCACCTGGCTTGCAGTTCTTGCCTTCTGTAACCTATAGTTGCTGAACTTGTAGTGGCTTTTGGATCTTTTTGTTCCCTTTCTGTTGTAGGAGGGCAGAGAAACTTCCAGAAATTTACTGGTGTCCTCAGAGTTGGTGTTAAGCAGAGTCCTTAAAACATGTTAAAATGTGCAGAGAATGAGGGAGGGACTCGCCGGCCTTGCCAGACAGAAGGTGTGCATAGCCACAGTCCCTCATCTCTCATGTTTTGGTATCTGAGAATGGGTACTGTGCCTGAAGCAGTGTACTGAACAGCTGCTGTCTCCTTTACCTGGGGAGATAATGTTTTGCCTTTGAGTTCTTCCCGTTAGCCCTTCCCTTGGATTTGCCTTTGCCTGCCTCTCCTTCACTTGCTAGCAGTGCTTTTCTTGTCAGCTCTTGTCTCCTTCTCCTGCCTTACCCATCCCCTAACTGGAAACCAGTTGCCTTTGAACCAGGTGGAGCATATCTTCAATGCACAGCAGTGAACCACAGTCTTGCACTGGTTCAAGATGGCTCACACAGCTGCTCTGGGACCTTCTCCGAGCCTGGGAGCCAGGCGTTGGTTGCTACAGCTCAGAGCAGGAGACTTGAATTTTCCCAGCAAACTCATGCAGTCAGCACCACTGAAGCTCAAAAGCACCCTTGGGATCCATAGTGCAGTCATTTTAAAGGTGAACTACGCAGAAATAAATGTCCTAGGCTCCATCATGATGTATGCTGTTAAGTTACTTTGATGTGTGTATTGCTTCTGGTTTTTTTTTTTATGCTAAGTTTTCTGTGCCTTCCTTTCCTCCTCAGCACACGAGGAAACCTTGGGCGCATGGTGAACATGCAGTTGTTTCCATGCAAACAGCTCTTTTACTTGTGGAGTTCCAGCTGCATGCAGAGCATTTTCTTCCAGCGTCTGCCCTGCTCTTTGCGCTGGGGAGGTGGCAGGACAAGCGAAGCAGTCTGGTGAAGGGATCAAAAACCCCCATCTTGTAACCGGAGGTGGTGTGATGTGTTGGTGGTACAGCGTCAGAGAGGGAAAGTCTTTCACTGCCTCCGTACAATTCTCATTCCCACCCACTCAAGCAGGAATTCCCAAAGCATTTTATTCAGTATAATAAAAGGTGAAAGGAATTCTTTGCTGCTGCACCTTCCACCTGTGCAGAACAGTCTCCCCCTGGGTGAGCATCCTTGGAGGTCTGACATCAGAAGAGTGCTGGCAGCTGAGCTGTGATGTCTGCCAGCCCCTGAGCAATCACGTACCTGTTCTGTAGAAGCCCTTTGAGAGAGAAAGGAGAAGCGTGTCTCGCTGCCTGGTGGTTTTTGTGGGGGTGCCGGTGTTGAGGAAAGTGAGTGTATGGCATGAATTGGCAGCCACTGCCTAGCTGCGGATAGGTTTCCTCAACCAGTGTGAGTTTGATTAAGGCCAACGTGAACACTGGGGTTGGGATTGAGGTATGCCACAACACAGACAGCAGGCTGAATATTTGGGAGCACTGAACTATTTAAAAGCACTGTCTCTAAGCTGCTTCTGGGGGATCTGGACTCCTAAGTTGGTTTCTGGTACAACTCAGGCCAAGTTGTCATTTTTGTGGGGCCTCTTTCAGGTAGTGGGCTTAAAGGGGGCACTTCTTAACACAGTGTGTGCAACTCCACATGTCTTCTTTACCCTTAAGGTCCCTGTAAAGTCTACTATGAAAGAAACAGGCTGATAGGTGCTTGCTTGATGCCATCACCCTGACATTTATACTGCTCAGCCTGTTCCTCTGAAAAGTGCGGCGCTTATTCAGCTCACGTCTGTCTGTGAGAGGTTTGTAACGGCAGGGGAGGGCTTGAACCTATGCCCCTCTCTCTGTAGGGCACAGGGAGATAACCCAAGTTTATTCATGTCCCCAAATTAAGATCCACACCCTGCTTGAGTTCACTTCATCTAAGGGCATCAGATACTCTGATGGTTAACTGGGCTCTGAGCCTGAACTTAGCTAATGCTCATAAAGTCTTTGCTGCTTGCTGATTTTTTATTTTTTTTTTTGTTTCATTTGTTGATGTTGTCTGACAGATGAACATTTCTTCTCTTTTGTTTTCCAGAACATTGTTATATCTAGTGCAGCTGAAAGGGTAAGTCCCAGATTTTTGTTGAAGTCAGAACAATTTGAGGATTTATCTGTGACTGAAAATAGATCTATAATTAAACATATAAAAATTGTAATTTTAAATATGATCACCATCTTGGGGGCTTTTTTAATCAATGTGTTTTTCCAAAGAATTGTGTTGTGAGGTTTGGGTTTTTGGTTGGGTTTTTTTGTGTTTGTTTGGTTGCGTGGGGTTGGGGTTTTTTTTGCTGCTCTGGTATTTTCCATGACAGTTTTCTCACAGATGGGGACTCTGTTTTCCATAATAGTAGCATTTGTTTGATTTCCTAGTGCACCTTCAGCAGCTTGCTATCATGTAGCATTTAATTTTGCCTTCCTGATAGCCCTGTCCTGCCTGCTGACATTGTCAGCCTCCAGGAGAGCGCATGCACATATCCAACCTTTATTGTTTTGTTTTAGCCTCTAGAACTACGAGGTCCTTACGACGTGGCTAATCTGTATCCTTTTTCTAAGTCAAAGACAGTAGTTAATAGCAACATGTGACAGTTCAAAGTGGTTTTGAAATACTTCCAATCTTTATACTCCTTGAACTTTACACAGTGGTGCTTGATGGTGACCAGTTCAATGAATCAGGGCTCTGAGTGGGTGTGAAAGGAGCAACAGATCTTGGTCATGGGGTGGCATGAGCAGTCACTGTAAATAGTAATGTCTATGTTCAGCTACAGGTATGTTTTGTTGTGGTATGTATTGATATTGTGTAAGTGTAGAAATCAATAAAAACCATAAAAATCTATGGACACTATGAAGCAAACCAGAAATTATTACTTATGATCTCCAAGGTGCCACATCTTTGATAGAAGAAGATATCAAATCATATTTGTATTAAGAAAGAAAAACTTCCTATTTGAGCGTTGGTTACTTCTGGTTTAAATTTTCCAGTCCTTAGTTACGCATGTGCTGTTAAATAAGTTGTGCTCTAGAAGCCAAGGAAGGGTGTCTTTTCTCCTCTCCTTTTAGGAATTCAGATGCGCTTTTACTACTCCCCCCTCCCCACCCAACAAGCACGTATCTGGACTGTCCCTCGAAGGGAGGAGCGTGCTCTGAGTCATGAGAACCGTGTGGGAGGGTGTGCGGCCTGGAAGGATTTTATGTGCAACGTTTCCTTCCCTCTTAAAACGAGCAATCAAGCTCAACCCAAATTAACATAACCTAATCTGGTGTCATCCTTGCTCAAGGTGGCTGGGAACTTTTCAGCATGATGCTTTTGTATCAGAGTGCCCTTTCCCCAACATTGAAATTTTCAATGGGTCATTTGACTTGATTATGCATATAAAAATGTTCCTGTGTTGACAGACTTTTATTTTCAAAAGTACAGCTTCTTGTCTGGAAAAAAGCAACATTGCCAGGAGCTTTCCAGGAGGGCTGCTGGGTAACTGGAGCCAGGAGGATTGGGTGCCTCAGTTCCCTGCCTCTGGGTAACCTTATGCGAAATGTCACTTTGAGTTACAGCTTTGCTAATTCCCAGTTATTTGTAGAGTAAGCAAACCTGTCATGCAGACAGACTTCCCTATTCTGTTTGTTCCTTTCTGTGTGCTTTGATCCTGAACAAAGGTGACAGAGGTTTGCTGTTCGGCCTGTCAGAAAGCGAAGCCAAGGCAGCTGTGTCTACCAACTGCAGAGCCACCATGCTTCATGGAGGTAAGTGAAAAGCGCCTGCAAACTCATCTAAGTAACACTTGCATTTGTTAAACTAAGTTCATGTTAATGCCTATTTTCCAAAAAGCGTAAGTCAGCTTGGGGCTTTAGCTCCCTTGTCTGATGCATGAAAAGGAGCTCGTGCGACAAGGCTGTTTTATTTTCCCCTGTTGCCATGTTAGCAAATCAGTGTCTGAATTGATGGTGCTGTCTGTACTGGAGTACGCGCTTAACCACATTAACGAGTCATAAACTGCTTAGCCAAAACACAGATCTGCCTGTTGTGCTTTGTAGTGAAACTATCCCTTGTTTCAGAAAGGGTTCATCAGCAGAAACTGTGTCATTGACTTAAAGAAAACTGGGATGCATGTGTGTTGCATTTCCCCTCTTGCAGCACGAATGCAGAAGCAACGTTTGCCATGTCCCTTTCTGATGCTTCATTATATGGTCTATTTCTGATTCTTTCCTCAGTGTGGACCATTTCAGACTTGATGCAAAATCAAAGACCCAGTGCTTGCTGCTTAGAAAAAAAAAGTTTCATATAGTGTACGATAGCTTGAAGTGTTTTGGTGAAACAAAACTTACTTCCTTATGCTCTCAGCAGGGGCAGCTCACAGTAGCTCTCTTCTGCTTGCCCAGTTTTAATACTAAGAAAGTGGAAATCTAGCTTGTGTACCCCTGCACTGGAAATCAAAAGGTTTCCAGTTGTATTTTGTGTCCTGGTGTCAGTGCAGCGAAGAGATGCCACAGTTTGTGTTCCAGCAATCAAGTTAGACCCCTTGCTTTACACTGTAGCACCCATTTCTCCATCTCTGCCCTCCCTTTCACATGTTTGTTTATGGTTCTTAGTGTTCCCTGATTTTCATTGCTTATTCTGATGGCAGTTTAACTTTGTGACTCAGTAGTCGTATCTAGCTCTTCACTTCTGCCCCTGTCAAGGTCTGTTGGGTAGGTATGATTTCTAGTCACCTTCACAACAACTTGAGTTGCTCTAATTTTCAAACACACAGTATGATTTGGCTTGCATCTCTTGTTTCAGCAGAGGTGGGGCTTGAACCAGCTGCGATTCACAGCAGGTAGCTTTGATCCCTTGGAGAGGGCATTTCTGTGAACAGGGTCCTCCTCGAGCCTGCTGCTCATCTACATGAAGACAGTGTGTTGGAAGAATTTTTGTCAAGTTTATGTGGAATTTCCCGAGACCATCATCTATCTTATCTGTGCGATTAAACAGCAGATGTCATTTCCCTGTCCCCCAAAGAATACTAACCCATAATAAGTTGATATATTTTGACAAGGTTCTTGCAGAGCCTCTTTGCTAACAGAGTATTTGTAGGGACTCTCTTTTACGTCATATTTTGTAGAGAAGCCTCCCACCAGTAATTCTGAAATTGGTTTGGGCTCACTAGGTTGTTTGGCAAACGTATGAGGAGTTTGAGAACATCACACAGTACTGTTTTATGGTAATGTTGAGGGTTCTGTAAATAAAATATTCTTGAATACTCTTGTAAATAAAATATTCTTGATGTGTATAGGGGAGCCTCTGCCAATATATCTGTGCCAGCATAGTCTGTTTAAGAATCCTGGGACATGTGAATACATTTTTCGTATTTTTTTCTTAAGAACAGTATGTTTTGCTCAGAAGTCCAGAAATGCTTTTGACGACGCTTCAAGAATGTGTCCTTCTATGACTATTGAACTGATGAAGCCTGGTTTCCTATGGTTTCTTGTATCTGCAGCCCCTCATCCCCTGCAGAACTCATTTTTTTCCTTACATTTCCTGTAATTCTACACCCACTATTGTATTTACCCTTTAGTTTCTCCACTCCAAAAGGCAGCATATCCCCAGCTCCTGCCCATGCAGGTGGCTTACCTGCTGACTGGCTGCCTCTTAAAAATGTTGAATTGTACTTTTGGGGCATGATACCTGAAATGAGCATGCATTAAATGTATTAGTGTTATTTCATTTGAGGTACTACAGCTTCTGCTTGTGTATTCCAGAAACTCGGAAGAGTGCCTGTGGGGTAGTGTACACAGTGAAGAAACCTCGCAAGGCCGAGGAGGAAGAAACAACACTGCCAGCCTGCAAAAAAGTTAAGACTCAAGCTTGAGGACTGAACCAGTTGTCAACAGGAGCCTTCTTCCTATCTCTACCCAATGTTGAGTCTTTCCAAATCCTCCAGTCAGCCCAGTTCCTCCCTTACTACTTTATTTAGCCTGGAGAAGAATTACTCTGGTGTTCAAGTGAGGAAAGCTGTGGGAATGAATCTGCTGAATAGTAGTTCACATGTGAAAGGTCATGCTGGACTTCTGGTCAAGGTCAGACGACCATTTCTCCACCCTGTCTTAGGTCTTCTGGAGTTAGTACAAACTCAACACAACGTTTGTAACATACGGAAACTTTCAGTTGTACAAGTGCATTCCTTTTTTATTAAAAATGTTTCTAAGAATGCAAAGTCTAGCTCTTACGGTTTCTCAAGTTTTAAACACATCTCTGTACTAAACCTTACAGCCACAAGCCAGTAGATGAAGCTTACCTTCAGTGGTCTGTGAAGAGTAATGGTGCAGTAAAAAAAAAAAATTATGTTTCCCATTCTGTTTCGTGTTCAATGGCCATAAAGAAGATCCCAGCATCTGTCACCTGCTAGGAGATATCTTGGATTTGTGTTACAGGAGGACTGACTGACCTCACCTGCTAGACATCCCAAAGGCCATCCCTGTCCTGCGGCTCTTAAAACCAAACAGGAACATTAGATGGTTACCACAGAGGGGAAAGAAGAGCCCAAGGTTACAGCGAATGTGTGCTCAGCATGGTGTGTTGCAGTCGCGGCGTAACAGCTGTCTCACCTTGGCCTGAGCAGTCTCCACGTCACATCATTTTTACTGCATCATTTCCCTCTTTATGTCCTGGTCTGGCCGTGTTGCCTATGAGTGTTCATTTTGCTGCCTCCTGCCTTTCCATTTTCCTTCCTGTTAATGCCTCAGTAAACCTAATCTGGTTGCCAAAAAAGCAATCATAACAGATTTATAATCAGCAGAGCATTTTCAGAGCTCTTCCAAATGTTGACTGAATTTTTTCTTTTGATTAAACCCATATAAAAATTATGTAAGTTACTGTACTCAAGGTACTCTTGAGCCAGCTTCACTGTGAATATTCCAGTTCTCTATTTGCATTGACAGCAAGTTGGGAAGTGGAAGTTACAGCACCTAAAATATTGCAGAAATCTTGCAGTGGGTCATCTCTGAGCTCTTAGTAACTGGACTGAGCAGGATGGATGAAGTTCTCTGTAGATTAACAGTTCTAAATAATGCTGGTGTAAGTTACAACAGCTTTTGCTTCATTCAACAAATAATGAAGTATTTTTCCTTTATGTCGTTATTCTACTTGTTGACTTTATGATTTAAGTCTTTTTTATTATAGGTATTGGGATGTAAAATATATATATATATATGCACAGTAGTTTGTCATTTATGGACTTACCTCCAAAATGGTGCTTTACCCAGAGAAGTGCAATTTTTTGAATGATATGTTCTTTTTCATTGGCCAGAAAATAACCTACCTTGAGCGTGAGAGAAGTTGTTCGATAACTAGCATATGGAAAGAGGCCTTTCAATGCTAGAAATCCTACTTGTTACTTGTTTGACATGATTTTAAAGATTTACAATCTGCATCTTTGCCCTTAAAAGTAGATAGGGAGCTTCGGGAACTGATAGAAAAGGTTTTTCTCCCTTAGCTTCCTGAAGCACGTTGTTTCTGGCCACTTTGGTGCCTGAACAATTGAAGTGCTTCTCGGTTAGGATGATAAATGAACTGAGTTAGCCAGCACTGATGTCATTTCTATTTCCTGCAAGGCATGCTCCCAGTGTCCAGGTAATTGTGCAGAAACAAGTAGTGAAGTAGTGGCTTGCAGAGAAGGGCAGCACGTGGAGTTGTGCCATAATTTTTATGGAGAGGAGTGTGTTCACAAATAAAGCCTACGGCTGGCGAGGTGACACTCGTGAGTTACGGTGCTTCTCTGAGAAAAGCCTCATCTGTCTAAAGCCTCAGTCTAGGGTAATTGGCTGCAGACAGAATAGGCGTTTCTTCTGCTTGCTTCTCTGTGGGGTTTCTGTAAATTCACTTAGTTTCCAAAATTGGCACTCCACTAACAACTATTCGTCGCTGCCCACCCCTGACCCCACCTCATTGCCCAGGACATTGCTTTGGCCAGGCTGTACAGCCTGCTGGCTAGAAGCCAGTTGCAAGGGGTCGGTTTGTGGGAGCCTATGGCATATTTCACTGGAAGGCCGTGCCGTAGGGTGTTAAGATTTTAACTGAATGCAGCCTGTAATGTCCCAATGAAATTAGACATTGATGCTCCTGCTGGCAGCACTGTTAAGATTGTTCTGCTTCTACTAAAGCCAAGGCAGAGGAACCTTTCCTCTCAGGACTCAGCACCTCCCGTGGCTTGGAGAACTGACGCTGTCTCCTGTGCTCCACACAGTAAGTACTGACTTGCTGAGAAACTGAGATTTTAAATCAATCTCAGTAATAAAACTGTAGCTTTGATTTACTAGCTACTCAAGTACTGTCTTTCTGCTTTTGTGTATGTTTTTCCATTTAACAAAATTAGTAAGAGATGGCGTTTTTCTAACAGTGGCAGGGAGGTAGCTCAAGGGCTGGCTGCTCTAGCCAGCTGAGTTTCTAAGAATTTTGCAGAGGCCAAGATGTGACTTTTCTTTAAAGAGAGACAGAATTACCCTGTGTGTGCTCACTACTTCATAATCCACTCCAGCAAATAAAAAGAACCACTCTGTTTAATCCGAAATAGACCAGTACAAAATGTACAGAAAGAGCAGTACAAATTTACAAATATACATAATCTGGTTTTGCATTCTTCAATCATACGACTTCATCGTAGTCTAGCTTAAAAAAAAAAAAAAAAATTCACATTCCTGATTCTTTCTCCTGTCCCCCTTCATAACGTTGCATCCGAATCCCGCAGTCCGGACGGTTACGTGGTGGTTGGAGCTCTGTCCTCCAGCTCTCTATCAACCACAATTGCCAACCGCCGTGTAAACCTCATTACTCAACTGCTGCTTTAAATCCACTTGGCACCTCGGTACACCTTCTTCCATTGCTCTTCCACATACCATCACTCATTTAACATATTATTTTAATAGTGAGAATTTGGCAGAGACAAGGCAACAGTTGCAAGTATTCGCTATTTAGAGCTATTGGAAGGCTTGAGGGGAGTTGCTAATGTAGTTGGAAATACTGCCGTCTAGGACAAAAGGATTTATCTTGTTGGCAAAGATTGCATTAGGGCGTAAAGCTCTATTTTAAAAAAAGCTACGATAATATTGAAAATAATTTAAAATTACCTTTTAAATAAATAAATAATAAATAGTAATAAATAGAGCCATTTGAAAAGCGGTGGAATTTTAACACTCAGCCCGCCTTTAAAAATAATTTATCTGCGTGTTTGCTTTGCGGTTTTCAGTGCAGGTACTTCAAATAATCCAGTAATAAATATTTTCAATAAAAATACTATATTCAGGGCTATTTTTCTCCAGGTTCATAAGAAGCATTTAAAAGCAGCAAAAAGAGGGCAGTCGTGTTTCTCTCTTCATAACTTGCCTAGATGGACGCTCTTGTAGGAATTGTTTTTCAGGCTGTTGAATAACTCTTTGGTGCCATTCTGCCACTGAAGAACAAGATCCATAGGGGTTTTCCCTTGCTGGTGGAAAAAGCGGAGGAATAAGATTTCATTTCAGCCAGTGAATACCAAGTCCTTCATCCTTCCCTAAATATTTGTTGAGCACATATGTCTGATGTGAGACCCTCCTGCACCCACAGGTCAGACTTACTCTCGCCTCCCCGAGACCAGAGTCCTTCCGCTCTACAGATCTAGTCCCAGTCCTGGTCAGACCCACGATGAAATCCCCCCGGGTTTCAGTGTGTCTGAGCCGTATTAGCAAATACCATGACTGGCAGAGTATGCAGGTGTTTTCTTTTGATCTCGTTTAAACTGATTAGAAATACATTTAAATGAAACCTCAATAAGCCACTCTTCTACTTAATTGAGAATTCAGATAAGACTTTGTGCTGGTTTAATTAGGTTATGAACCACATCTAAATTAAACAGGAGCAACTTTTGTGTGCAGACAAAGCCTGAGAGAGCAGGTCTTTGGCCTTTGGGGCTGTACCTTTCAACATTTCCATACCCTGATGAGGGATAACGCCGGGATAGTGGCCCTGCTTTGGAGAACGTGGGCAGAGCAGGGAATGCAAAGTGCTGCAGTGATTAGTTTCTTCCTTGTCCCCTTAATTTTTGATCTATTGCCTATCAAAAATGTGGACTGGCACTGGTAAAACTCACTGTCCATCCTACTGCTGCTTGGTTTGCGTTTGGGGGAGAGGGGGCTGTGATACGCTGTGTTTTAACAACTGGTCACAGAGCTCCAGCAACATATCTGCTGCTGGTGGGGTGGCTGTGAGCAAGAAGTCAGGTGTGGGGCTTCTGAAATCGAAGCTCTGTCGAGCCACGGGGATTTGTTGCCCAATGGTCAGGGTAGCAGCCAGTCATCTAGGTGTAGCGCTTGGGCTCGCCATTGGCTGTGGGTTTAACACAAGGAAGTTTCTCTGACAAACCAAGATCTTCTTTCTTGTTGAAGTGGTTGAAGCCCAGGAGTTGCACTGAGAGCAAGTGTCTGTTTGTTTAGATCTTGTCAATATATGATGCGTGTAATTAACTCGATAGAAAGATGTGCTGTTTTAAGCTGCAGCTGTTGGGTTTTGGTTTTAGAAGTACTGGTTTTTCCTCTTCTCCCAGACCTCCCCCAAGTTATACTATCTCTGTGTCAGCTCTGCTTTAATTAACTCTGAAATGATCTAATTAAATCTGTCTCTCCTGGCCTTGAAACCTACGAAACCGCTCTGAAGGCAAACTTATTCTGAAGCGTTTTGAATTACTGCATTTTTTTTTTTTTTTCCGCTATTACTTACGCAGTTCTTTATAGTCAGATCTGCTCCATACAGAATCAGAAGCCTGATCATCTTGTAGCGGTTCAGCCTCACGGCGTCGTGCATCGGCGTGTCTCCTTCCTAGAGGCAAGAGACATGGACCACAGCGTCAGTCCCACCGGTCCAGCGCCGCGGACCAACCGCGTCAGCAGGGATTTGTTACCGACAAGCGGGACTGTCGAGGCCGGCAGGGGCTTGATGCTACCTGCTAGCTGACGGGTAAGTAGTCGTTGGTACTCACTCTGTCTCTGGCGTTGAGATCCGCTTCACAGGCGATGAGGTGCTCCCCGCAGTCGTACTGGCCCGTCCGCACGGCCACGTGCAAAGGGGTGCTGAGCAGCTGAGGGGCGGGAGGAGGAACCAGTCAGTGGCACGGAACAGGTAAAGGCCGCTTCAAGAACGGCCGCCAAACATTATCCACCGGGAGTAAGGGTCAGCTTTTCACCTGCAATGTAGGAAGCACATACCTTGTCTCTTGCGTTTCTGTTTATCCCTTTGTCCAGTAAGAATTTCAGAACATCCAGGTTCCCCCCCCGGCACGCCCAGTGCAGGGCTGTAGATTCAAGCTGCAGCAGGAAAAACAAATGGAAAGCAATTTAATTCGTCATCGTATTTTTTTAAAAAAATTAAGCCATTTTGATCAAATTTCTAAATTGATTCAAAATCGTTTTTGTGCAATTTAACCTAAAGCACTTCACTCTGATCGCTGAGTTGTTTCTAGTAACAGCTTTTCTTATTTTTGCCCTAATTTCTTTAATACTGTGAGTTTCTCTTCACACTTGCTGCATGTTGCTCTTAAAGACAGAGATCTTGGCAACGCTGCTGTGAGAGGGTGCTTTTTGTCTGTTCTGTGAATTTAGAAGTTATCTTTAGCCAGGTATGGGGCTGCTATGTACTAGTTGTTTTGTTTTTTTTTTTTATGCCTTTTGGGTTCTAAAATGCACAGAAAATGAAGCTCAAGGGAACGAACAGCTCTGTTTTCTTTTAAAAAAACCACAAGTTTATGCAGACCCATGAAGTGTATTAGAACCCTTTTCTTCTATGAGATTCAGTTTCTCTGCCCTCAGCTCTGCTGGGAGGGTGGAATGTCCCTTGAACGTCTCGCTCTGCCTGTCCTTCCTCCTGTTTCTTACGCTCCCCCCCCCAAAAAAAACCACCCCAAAAAAACCCCACCAGCTGCAGAAGCTGCTGATACTCAGCTACCCTCGTGGCCGGCGTTCCTGGAGGAGCAGGGGTGTCTCCCGAGCGCAGCCTTGAAGTCCGAGCGGAGAATGTAATGCGTTGTGCTGAGCCCTGGGCACACGCGTGGGACGTGGGACGGCGGCGTCTCCACCACCTGCTGTTGGGCTGACGCGGTGGCCTGACCCCAGCTCTCGCCCTACGTGAGGCTTTGCTGCTTGTGGCATTTTGCTGGCCAGCCTCTTCCTCCGCTTCCTGTGTTTTCCAGCACTTTGGCAAAGGGAGGCAGACACCCCCTCCTGAAACCTCTCCTCAACAGTGTGATTTTAAGGATAAAGTTACAAGACGCTGTAAGGCCTTTTAATGCTCCTCTTAGAATCATAGAATTGCCCAGGCTGGAAGGGACCTTTCAGATCATCTAGTCCAACCATCAACCTAACTCTGACAAAAATCATCACTAAGCCATATCTCTAAGCACTATGCCTACCCGCCTTTTAAATACCTCCAGGGATGGTGCCTCAACCGCTTCCCTGGGCAGCCTGTTCCAATGCTTAATAACCCTTCTGTAACTGCTTCTCTGGGCACTTATAAAACAATGGGCAGTTTTTTGAAAGAAGTGTGAGTTGCTGCGCGTACCATGTCTTTCTGTTCAAGCCGGGCTCCAGCTTCCACCAATTTTTTCACCACCTCTAGATGTCCTTCAGAGCATGCCCTGTGCAATGCAGTGCGTTTGTACTGCAGTTAAAACAGTGCAAAGTCAGGTATTATATATGACACAAAAAGATATCTTTAAATCTTTTCTCCCCGCCTCCCTCGGCTGATGGCAAATATGTACTTTCTGCTGATTCATTTTCAAGAGCTAATACTTTTGAGACCTGAAATCTGCTAAATTTTAATAGCATCCTGCTAGCTGGGAGCTGCCTACCCAGCATTTTAAAGGGCGTGAGAAATATCTGCAATATGGCATCCAAATTTAAAATGATGCCTGTTGAGTTCCCCCGTCCAACATGCAACACTGTGTTTTGCAAATGCCGCTTATGATACTGTATGAGGGCAGGCAGCATCTCTTTCTTTGTCGTTCTGCAGACAAATTTCTTGTCTGTTCATCTGTAGGGCTGGAAGACCACCTGTTACAGAAAATCAGGGTCTCCTGGGCACCAAGAGCTTGCTTTTAAATGTAAAGATTCTTTTGAGATAATGTTACTTTTGAAGGGTTGCAGTGGCCCCTTTATCACTTGCTATACCAAGCAAACTTGCTATACCAAACTACCAGTGTTTACTTATGTTCCCCCCACCCTTTTTTCTCCTCAAAAGTGTGGAAGCTACAAAACCTAGTGGTAAAAGTTATTACTGCTCTGTAATAACCTCTTTTCTGTAGCAGGCTTTGCAGTAAGAAGGAAGATTGTACCTCATCACAGACATTTGGATCCCCGTTGTCTGACAGGTATTTTTCAATTACTGGCAGCTTATTCTCCAGTGCAGCTCTGAAGAATGTGGGTATATCCACTGGTCCGGTCTGATGGAAAGAAATATACAGGGTGTAAACGCATGTGGCACAAAACCCCATCAATGCTTCCCCAGAAGGAGGTACTTGGAAATAACTTACAATAACTTCTGGTTCAGGTTCCTTTGTAACAGGCGCTTTCACTTTCTTGCATTTCTTTTTCTTCTTCAACTGAATAATTTTTTCAAGATCCTCCAAGTTTTCGAGTTTTGACCTCTCCTCTAATTTCTTCTTCTTCAGCTGAAAGAAATCAGGGAAGCCCACAGGTTGAGCTGAGTGTGACCACTGCTCCCTTCAGAGTGGCAGGACAGGGCGTGCTACTACCCAGCTGAATTCAGTTCAGACTGGATGAACTTTGAAATCAGGTGTCCTTTTTTTACAGCTAGGGCTAACTGACCATTAGAAGAAGTTACTAAGTGCGTGAGAAATTCTACATCAACTCTAGGTTTTCATACACCGTTGGACCTCTTCCTAGAGGCCGCTTCAGCCATGTGCTGTGGGATATACACCTTGAATTTTTGGTCTGTACTAGGCCAGGAGTCAGAGCAGCCCTGCAATCCCTTCTGGCCCGACAATTTAAGAAATCTCATATGCAGCTTCTGAGAGCTGGGAAGCCCCTGCAGTTCCACCAAGCGTTTTTTCTTCAATCACTTTTGTGATGCAGCCCCTGATTTATTGTAACTTAATCCTCTTTGATGAAAAATATACCCTTAAGTGAAGAGCAAGGTTTATACCAATCTTAGCATTTCAGTCAGCAAGTGTTACATTTTGGTAAACTACAAACAGTGTCCCCAGGATCCTTGGAGGGGCAGTTCAATACATGTTTAAGGCTTCATCACGCCTGCTTGTAAAAAGCATCCCTGCATGAAGTCAGCGTGGGGCACTGCTAACGTCAAGGGCAAGTGTGTTGCCTGAACTGAGGGCCAAGATCCCAGGTACCAGGAGGTGTCCTTGACTTCCGAAGGGGAATTCGCAAACAAGGGTAGCTCAGGGTGAATACAGACGACAGATTCTGTCCCCTGGTATCATTAAGCGTAAATACATTGGTGAGACCCTGTCATACGATACACATTTTTCTCAACTGAGCTCTTATTCAAGTTACATCCACCTCTTCTTTTTATTGTTGTCTGCATTTAGGGTTTGATCTGTAGATCGTTGGCTTAATGGAAAATAATTATGTCGGCTGAGTGGCCTGTGGATCAACTAGAAACCCAAAAGGTTCTAAGGACCCTGTTCTGGAGGAACTCAAAAAACCTCTGTAGCAAGTAATGATCTCACTGTTGAAGGTGAAGGTCAATAGTGTTTGTTTTAATATTTCTAAGGCTCACTTTTCCACCCTTCTTTTCTCAGAGCAAAGCCTTATGCCCCCTGCTACTTAAACTTTTTCATTCCCAAATCACTTTAAATTTTTAAGACAGTTGGTTGCTTGTTCACCAACAAATTTAAGATATCACAGTTACTGTATTTTGGGGGGGAAACCCATCAGTTCTTAGGGATAGAGGGAGAATTGTCACACGCGAGGAATACAAAATGGTGCTTTTCTGTAGACCGGTATCACTGTCATTTGTAATTGTTTTTGCCAAATGTGCTAGTAAGCATAATGCAGTGTTTTCATAAAAAGAACATTTTCATGGTAGGTGGGGCTTCTGGCTTCAGAAATGCACTCTTACATCTTTCTTGGGTTAGTTATTTTTGGTGCCAGTCATCAGGTGTGCAAGCTGAAGGTGTCTTACTGGCTATGATTGCTGCGACTGTGGGCAGGAGGGAGCCCTCAGGGTTTCGGTCAGATGTTACAGGGGGAGTTTGGGGTTCTGCTTCACAGCGTTACTGCCTGCATCCATAGGCTACAGGAGTCAGCAGATCTCCATGGCCTTCAATGGACTTTAGACCAACCTCCTTTGGTGGTGATCTCCCAAGGGTTTATCTAGCTCCCCACGCATGTATTTCTGACTTAGCAAGAGGCAGAACTTCAAGGGCTGCAGCAGAAAGTGTGCACGCGACAATAAAAAGCCAAGCACAAAACCCAAGAGCCTACCTCTGCTTCTAGTTTTTTCTCCTTCTCATAAGCCAGATCACCTCGGGTCAGTGAGTGTTCAGAGACTGTCTTTAGGTCCTCCTGCTTCTCTAATCTTACAGCAGCTTCATACTCTCCATTTTTGAAGTCCTCGGGGAGGAAGCTGCCAGTCTCTTTATCGTCAGCTTTCTTCCCAGTCACCTGTAAAAGCAAACATGATCTAATATAAGCAACAGTTTCATGACTGCAGTAGCCACCCCCTGGGAACATAGATTACCTAGAGGCTAATTACATGTCATTCCTGTCCTGCTCTAGGCGTGTGTGACAGACAGAGTGCAGACCTCATTCAGCCTGTGCCTGAATTAACTGTACGCGGATGGCTGGAGCAATCTCGCTTGCAGGCAGATCTCCCGCATCCACACAGCAATCCCCCCTCGGCATCTTCAGGGCTTGGGGCAAGATCCATGGGGCCACCTCACAGTCTAACTCCCTGCTTGGCTGGGGCCGAGGTGCTGCTGTACTGACAAAAGCTAGTGACTTGGGAAGAGCATCTATTTTGTTCAGGGTTTTCTTGGTTGTTCCCTCGCCAGCACGTGTCGGAGTCTTCAGAAGACTGTGAAAGGCTGTGGTGGAACAAGCCACCCCGACCAGCCACCAGCGCCCTGCGAGTGTCGAGCAGGGGAACGGAGCAGGTAGAGTGGGAGGAGAGGCTTTCTCCCTTGGGACCTTACAGTTCTGTCGAAACACATCCAATGCAGTTAAATGGGGTGGCTGAGTGTTTTCAAGGCTGGTTTTACCCATCGCTGTCAGTACCAAAGTCCCCATTTCTTGCACCCAGCAAAGCAGCAGAAGGTGGTTCCTGCGCAGGAGCTCTGTGATGCTGTGCAGCAGCACAGCTTTCAATAGCTTTGGAAATATTTCTGATGCTTGATTAAGTGTGTACAAAGAGATAACTTGTTAAACTTGGTAGAGGCTGTTGCGCATTTTGAGAGTGGTTCAGTAAATCCATGTGTCCCAGACTGCCTTTCCGTTCAATCACCTTGTAAAATTGTCTTTGTTAGAGTTTAACGCTAGAGAAACTGTCAGGGCCTTGCCAAGGAGTTTAAGACAGCATTAACTATTAGGCTGTACGGCAGTTGCATCTTACCACAGCCATCAGGGGGAAAAGGGGGTTTCTGTGTGATTTTTCCAGTGTTTTACTGGATCATTCCTGTTTTCCCAGTTTATTGATCAAAACAGGCATTCTTAGTCTGAACTCTGCAGTGGAATGTCCCGATACTTGTGGTCTAGTTTAGACATTAGTTTTCAAAGACTTGTTATGCCGTGAGCAGCAGTGGGTATAGGAACTGTTAGTTTATTATTAGAAAAGAGTACTTATTACTAAACTGTTAGTTTAGATTTGGAAAATACTTTGGTTTCTCTGCATTGATACCTCCTCACAGTCCCTTACAGGACTGGAATTACTGAGCGTGATCATAAACTTAATAGCTTCTAAAAAAAATTAAAAGGAAAATCAAGGTCAAAGGGAAATATATAGCTAAACTTTGGTCAGTCTCTTCTTCCTGGTGAACTATGTTCTGATGCAAAATCCAAACAGCTATGAATTGGTATCAGTGGTGAGCCCCCTTCCCAAGGAAAAGTTAAAGTGAGAATATAGTAGGATAACCTATAGTATAAAGGGGTTTTGCACCCAGAGCGCAGCAGGGCTGCTAACCTGCCGCATCCCCTTGATGATCCACAAAGGTTGTCTCTCTCTGCCTGGTATAACGACAGTCTAGAAAGAAAAGTAATTGTGAATAAATGAAAGAAGGTTGTACCTACCAGCTCCTCTACTTTCATCATCATCATATTTGCCAGCGTTTGAAGGCTGTACTCCGGTATGGCTGAAACTCCCAAGTGCTCAAGCCAGCTCTGCAGGGCCCACCACGCTAGCTTTGCTTATATATCTTTGGGAGAACTGCGCTTGAATGAGATAATCTTCCAACCTGGGAATACAAGTATGCCCCTCGGGCTTGCCAGCTGAGAGGTAGGCTCGCGCTCATTCCAGACATGTTAACGAGCCAGATCTGGTGTCGAGGCAGGGAGGGGGGCGTCAGTTGGGCGAGGAAGGGTGAGCCTCACAGTCTGACCACACCGAGAATGTGAATCGGAATGAAATGTGACCTCATCATTCCTGTGGCAATGACTGCACGGCTCAGCAATGCGAGTCGTTCCCTGTTCCCGGTGCCCACTAGGACAGCTGTCTGTTGATATAGCATTATAACTTCATCTTCTTTTTTTTTAAAGTTTGTTTTTTTTTTTTAAACTGACATTCAGATGACAGTAAGACACTGGAAAGGGTAAGTAGCTTATGTGCAATACTTGTAGTAGTATCTTCCTAATAAATGGATGATGACCCCTTAAGTCTCGTAAAGCCGGTCTTTTCAATGCTATTTATTCTTGGATGATAAACTGGTTTAGGGGAAAGGATTTTTCTCATCATGATGGCAGTCTTCTATATTTATTGGAAGGAATTCTCTGAAGGGATTACTAAGCCAGAATGATGTCTCTGGTGCAAAAAGGGCCTATGACATGATAAGTTACAATCAGTGTAAGATCTCAAAACAGCAAGCTTTGCGTTTTTCTGGGACTTTGTCAGTGATCATAAGCAGAATAATAAATTTTGTCTCATGCAAAAAAGAAAAAGTAAAACTAATACTGTTTTCTCAGGCAATATGTTCCTTTTGGATATGAGAGAATAGGGGCACAAGTGATTTGTTCATTTTTGGAGATAAGATGGGATGCAGACAAATATATACAGATGATGTGTGTGTTTTGGGGAAAAGCAGTTACTGAGTCCTTTGGAAAAGCTTTTCTTGTGCAATGAATCAGAGTAGCCTGGCAGCAGGAGAATGAACACCAGCAGAAGGCTATTTTATAAAAGGAAGGTGCATTAGTCTTTGCATGTAAAGAGTGGATAAATGCCAAGAAAAATCCATTCTGCCATTCTGCGATGCTAGGAGCTTCTGCCTGGTGAGATACAAGCCTGGCTGTAGGCATCCAGGTCGCCTGGCTGAAATGAATACAACTGCTCAGGTGCTTCAAGTACAACGCGTACATAACTGCTTCACCAAATCAAGACCTAGCTATCTTGGGTGTTGTTTATATCATTAGCATCATTAGCATGCTGCGTTCCTGACACTGACCTTTCAAGGTGTCTCTCCTCTGAACTATCTCCCAGTAATCTGAGTACATCCAAACTTGTCTTCTAGTGCCCATCATACCTATGCCCTCCCTTTCCCTGAAATGAAGCTGGACATCAGGTGGTT
>VXBH01005057.1:1211517-1242582 GCA_013400035.1 Rynchops niger | reverse complement strand
ATTTCAAGCTGACTCAGAAAAACCCGAAATGGAAGGTTTAAGTAGACAGATCTTCCTCTGCTAATGGTACTTAAATCCAGAGCCCGGGTGGCTTTACAGTAAACCTCAGTGCTCTGAGGGGAAACACAAACCCACTTCTCACACCGTGAGCGCTACCAAAAAAACCTAGTTTATTTAGAGATAATTCAGGAGTTGTCTTTAAAACATCCCATCCCTGATGACTAAAAGAATACTGAAGAGGAGAAAAGAATCTTCCTTGATTATCCTTAGTTTCTGTGTGAAAAGGGTGGCACACAGAAATCCATTTTAATGGAAGTTGGAATCTAAATTAGCCTAATGGTAAATGCTTCTAGGCTAAATGTCATGTAAACCAAGNAGTCGTTCCCTGTTCCCGGTGCCCACTAGGACAGCTGTCTGTTGATATAGCATTATAACTTCATCTTCTTTTTTTTTAAAGTTTGTTTTTTTTTTTTAAACTGACATTCAGATGACAGTAAGACACTGGAAAGGGTAAGTAGCTTATGTGCAATACTTGTAGTAGTATCTTCCTAATAAATGGATGATGACCCCTTAAGTCTCGTAAAGCCGGTCTTTTCAATGCTATTTATTCTTGGATGATAAACTGGTTTAGGGGAAAGGATTTTTCTCATCATGATGGCAGTCTTCTATATTTATTGGAAGGAATTCTCTGAAGGGATTACTAAGCCAGAATGATGTCTCTGGTGCAAAAAGGGCCTATGACATGATAAGTTACAATCAGTGTAAGATCTCAAAACAGCAAGCTTTGCGTTTTTCTGGGACTTTGTCAGTGATCATAAGCAGAATAATAAATTTTGTCTCATGCAAAAAAGAAAAAGTAAAACTAATACTGTTTTCTCAGGCAATATGTTCCTTTTGGATATGAGAGAATAGGGGCACAAGTGATTTGTTCATTTTTGGAGATAAGATGGGATGCAGACAAATATATACAGATGATGTGTGTGTTTTGGGGAAAAGCAGTTACTGAGTCCTTTGGAAAAGCTTTTCTTGTGCAATGAATCAGAGTAGCCTGGCAGCAGGAGAATGAACACCAGCAGAAGGCTATTTTATAAAAGGAAGGTGCATTAGTCTTTGCATGTAAAGAGTGGATAAATGCCAAGAAAAATCCGTTCTGCCATTCTGCGATGCTAGGAGCTTCTGCCTGGTGAGATACAAGCCTGGCTGTAGGCATCCAGGTCGCCTGGCTGAAATGAATACAACTGCTCAGGTGCTTCAAGTACAACGCGTACATAACTGCTTCACCAAATCAAGACCTAGCTATCTTGGGTGTTGTTTATATCATTAGCATCATTAGCATGCTGCGTTCCTGACACTGACCTTTCAAGGTGTCTCTCCTCTGAACTATCTCCCAGTAATCTGAGTACATCCAAACTTGTCTTCTAGTGCCCATCATACCTATGCCCTCCCTTTCCCTGAAATGAAGCTGGACATCAGGTGGTTTCTTTAGGACTCAGAATATATATGACATTAGAGGATGAGCCCCAGAACTAAAATAGAGTATGTGGCAGCAAGAGAACCTTTCAGAACATTTTTTTCCAAACCTAAGTACAGCCAGGCTATCATTCCCCCGGAGTGGTATGTCCTGAATCACATTGCCGGGCTTTTTTTCCCACAGCAGTTTCATGCTCCTGCTATATGTCTCTGTGATAAAAGGCAGCTCGGTTTGGCTTTTTCTTGTTTACAAATGTGCTGTAACAGCTTATCTCAGTCTGGTTTGTTCTGTGACGCTTATTTGGGAGATTTGTCTTGGAATCTGCAGCTCTAACAGGACGGCTGCAAAGATTGCCGCTGCTTTAGTGGAAGCAGATCACAGCGGAGACTTGATGCGGGAAGAGAAACATAGGGGTTTGCTTTAAGAACAAAAACTGTTTAGGAAGCTGTGAACTGCCTCTGGCCCCATTGTATTTGAAGCTTACTTGGAAGCNGACTAAAAGAATACTGAAGAGGAGAAAAGAATCTTCCTTGATTATCCTTAGTTTCTGTGTGAAAAGGGTGGCACACAGAAATCCATTTTAATGGAAGTTGGAATCTAAATTAGCCTAATGGTAAATGCTTCTAGGCTAAATGTCATGTAAACCAAGGTAGCCCTATTGAAATAGTAGAAATGCACTGATTCTTATCAGCTAAGGCTCTCGGCCGGATGTTTATCGCTATTGCTTAATATTGGAGGGGGAAGTAGTATAATGAGCTTGCAACCTTGTGCTGGACTGTAACCACTTAATCACCTTTCAACAAGTGATTTCTCGTTAAGGTGGTAATAGCAGATGGTCAGTGGGAGATGTGTAACGGGAATCTGAAAAACTCTTGCCACTCTGCTAAAGGCTAAAGGCAGAGCGATGAGCTGCAAGGTGTGAGGCAATCGGATATTGGCATACAAAAACTTCACCGAGAAAAACGCAAAAGGGCGGTAGGCTCAGTGTGACAGAGAGAAAACTGTATGGCACACCCCCTTCCCTGCTGTCAAAAGAGAAGTTGTCTAAATACTATAAAGAATTTTTGTAATTAATTTTTTTAAAGAGGTTAATGGTAGAGTGAAAGCATTCTGTGTGATATAGATGATATTGCCACCTCCTGTCAAGCGTATTACCGTCGTGTTTTCAATGTCATCACTGCTGTACTCGGCTGTCTTGCATTTTCCAGCGCTCTGCCCTTGGCTCTGTCCTTGCATCCGAAGATGCTGCCCTTTGGAATGTCGTTGTGCCTGGCTGTCTCTGTCCATCTCCTGCTGCTAAATAAGTAAAGGTATGAAAAAATCAGTTGGTGGGGAGTGGTTACGCACCTAAGAGGGTATTGATCCGGCAAACTATGTTCCGTGCATGTGCAGTCAAGGATAAATTCATGCCCAAGGTGCTCACAAGAAGCAGTAACCCATAGCTTACTCCTGGGTGAGCGATCTGCTGCTGTGTAAGGGCTTGTTTATTTCTCAGTATGTGTGAGCATCCGGCATGCCTTATGTATATCCGCATACAACAGAGCAGGAAATAAGAGTATACTGGGATAACTGTGCTTGCGTCCTCCTCTTTTTCAGCTGTTTGTTTTCCACAAAAAGCAGGAAACGCTTTTACTTGCCTAACCCATACTCTTTGCTATTTGTTGTCAAAAAGCAGTTTGGGTATGAGTTAACTACAATATGCAAATTATACCACTCGTGCTCTAACTTTTTCAACATAGTGATATATACGTCTGCTTTTTCTAAAGTGATCAGGGAATGGCTATATCATCGGTTTAAAACAACTTGGAGACTTCTTATCAATGCATATTTTTTGTGTGTTAAGCTGCTGAAGAGAAACACGTTGTCTCCTTAGGGGGGGGGGGAAAACCCCCAAGCTATTTCACCTAGGAATATAATGTTAGTTTTAAGTACAAAATTAGAATATGAGACATTGTTAAAGGATGAGGCTGTAATTGCATTTCTTCAGTTGTTATCAAAGGAACAAAGAAGTCATAGTCTGGCAGGTCGCTGGTGCGACCAGCACAGTCCTCTGGTGTCAAAACCCAAACCAGCAATGAGTCAACAGTTGCAGCACTTACTGTAGGGCTTAAAAAAACCCAACCCTCCTCAAGTGACATTAGGGTTGGGGATTTCACATAGTAGAAAAAAAAAAATACAGTACTGTGATTTCTATTTAAAAACAAGGTATTTGAATTTACCTGAAGCCTTGAGCTTTATCATGATGGCATTCGTAAGACGCGTCAATCCGGCTAACTCACCTTAATGGGTCTCAGTTAACAAGCAAGTGCAGCAAAACACATCAGAAGGGTCATCATCTGTGGTCAAATGGGTTTATCTACTACACATTTTTGTGTGGTCAAGGAAGTATAAAAAGGCTTTTCTTTATCAATGTGGACTTGTCTAAAGGGTTTCTGCCATTCATAAATACTCCAGAAAAACTCCAAGTCAGTCAGGAAAGGAAAAGCGCTTCAAGTAGAGAACTGCAGAAGTTGTTGTTATCATTAGAGTGAGAACATGCCTGCAAATCCCAGTCACTTGAGTCATGATCCCACAGGCACCTACACTGGCCAAGTGCTCTGCAGTAAAGCATAGCCAGTGCTTTTGACTGGCAGCAAGGGAGAATTCAGCTTCCTCCCAGAGAAGCTGTGACATAATTTTATTTTTATTTTGAATTTTACATTGTCTAACTTAAAGCCTCCAGTTATTGAATCTTGCTATACCTTTGCCTGAAAGCTCCTAAGTGCTCCCTCTCATACCAGTAGAGCAATGCCTTTTTGCTGTGTAAATGTAAGAGGGTGCTATAGTTTTGGGTGATATGAACATCCCTCTGACATGCTGCATAGCATGTGCAGGGCTGTTCCTTGTTTAAGCGGAAAAAAAATCCAAGTCCGAGCTGCTCTTCTGTCCACTGACACAGCAAAAGTAGCAGCTCGGGAGACACAGGAGATCTCCATTGGGCAGCAGGGCCAGACTTCGTGGGCTGTGGTGGTCGCTTGGCAACTGGCTGCTTCAGTTTTGGGAATTCCACCCTGCAAAGATGGCAAGTTTTGTGCGGGGCTGCCTACCAGCAGTGGACAAATAACATCCAAGCATTGCTTTTCCCTGTGGTGTTACGTTACAGCACATGTTGAAGGAGTTATCTAATGGGATTCGCAAATCGGCCTCCAGGCAGGACTGACCAAATTACAGTCATAACAGGGACGACCTTGAGAGGTCATCTAGTCCAAGTTTCTGCTTAAAACAAGGTCAAAATTGAAGTCAGGGAAGGCTGCTGAGGGCTTCGTCCAGTCAGATCTTGAAAACCTCCATGGACAGAGATTTCGTAACCTCCCTGGCCATCCTGATCCAATGTCTGAGTATCTTCATAGTGATTTTTTTTCCTTATGTACAATTGAAAGTTTCCCCATTTCAATTTATGATCATGGTCTCTCACTCTCTTCCCATAAAAATCCCTAAAAAGCCCGGATCTGCTTTCTTTGTAACCTCCTCATAGGCTTCCCCCAGTTTCTGTGAAACCTGGTCTTCTCCAGGCTGAACAAGTCCAGTCCAGCCAGCCGTTCCTTACACAGTAAGTGCTCCAGCCCCCAACCATCTTGGGACTGATTTTACATCATTGTTTGGACACGTGATGAAAATACTAAACGATGTTGTACCAGGAACTGATCCTTGTGGGAATCTGCTGGAAATAGTTCCACTCATTACTCTCACCACTTTGCGATCTGTCAGTGAGCCAGCTTTTAGCTCTTCCGAAGTGCATCCTTCTAATTCCATATAATGCATGCTTTTTAATTCATACCAACATACACCATGAAATGAAATGCTTTGGCAAGACTCAAGTAAACTGCATTAACGTGAATGCTACTGTCAACCAGACCTTTCATCCTGTGGAAGAGACTTGTTTAAAAAGATCTGCTTTGCATCCAGCCACATGGATTGGCATTCGTTGTGTGTAACACGTCCGATTCTTTCTTCATAAAGCTTTGATTAACCCTTCCCCTGTTTTCCTGGAACCGAGTCAGGTCAGAACGCCTGTTGATTCTCTTTCATCGTTTTCAGCCAGTCAAAATGTCTTGGGAGATAAGGAAAAACGAAAAGCTTCTCTGCTTCCTGGCGCAGAGGCTGGCCCGCGAGATCTTTGGATGCAACCCAAGCAGATGCTCTACTTCAGGGAGGTTCCTGCATCTTGTGAATAAAAGGGAGCTCAGGGAATCAAGGTGAGAAAAAATTGGATGGAACGTGATTAAAAATATGAGAATGTTTTCATAGAACATTGATTTTGTAATCTGTTAGGAAAACAATAATATGTCACAACACTGGCATAATACATGCACTCAGAGACAGCAGCCTCTCTCTTTCTCATTTATTGAAACCATATCCTCTATAATGTTAGAAACAGGTTGAGGAGATCTTGAAAACCACTATTACCTGGAAAAAACAACCCTTTTGTGGTGATTTTTTTTTTTTTTTTTTTTTGCTTTTAGCATATTGCAATCAAAATGTAAATGCATAAATCTGCTTCACATTAAATTTGCTGAAAAACTCCCCCCCACCCCCCTTTCATGAGATGAGGTTTCATTGGCAGTGAGATACTATTGGATTTATATCCAAGCTATTTTTAACAAATATATCCTTTGATTGCCATAAAACCAGTGAGGGTGGAAAAGCATTGATGCAACTTTGGAATTGCATTACCTCATATTATGTTGGTCATCCTCTTGGGGCTAGAGGGTAAGTATTTCTGCGACTGCAAACACAGATGGAAAAATCAGTTTTCTCTTTTTTTTTTTTTTTTTTTAATCAGTTTGTTACAGGTACAATGCATATACTAAAAATGCAAATTGAGTTTTATTTCAAAGACGAGAGTAATTAAAAAACAACCAATCAAACAAACAAACGAAAAAAACCCAGAAAGACCCTCCCAACCCACCTCTTCCTCTAAAGTATCATAATCAGATGCAAATTTATGTCAGATGATGAACTTGGAAAAAAACTTGTACCCTTCTGTAACATACATAAGTTTTACTGAAGTCCATTACAACACTTTGGCATGGAATTTCTGCATTCTGTTTTACTTCAGGAGAAAACGTAGGGAATGCATGGTAAAGGAGGAAAGACGAGTGAACAATCTAAATTGGTTTCTCTGGGCCTGCAAACTGCAACATATTCATCTGCAGGCACTATTTTTAGTAAGCCGTTATTTCACAAGAGAAAATACCAAATATTTTCCCCATAGCTATTTTCTCTCAGCAAAGGCATCTTCACACCAGAGCTGGTTGGATGAGGAGACTGTGGGGTAGGCCTTTTCCCCCCAGAATCTGTTGTTATCCAAATTAAGGAGATAAAAAGGTCACTAAGCTGTGACTAGCCAGTTCTTGCCTCCCGTATCTAACTCACATACCCTGTAAGAAATTTTCTATGAGCTTTGCTTTTTTTTTTTTTTTTTTTAACCCATGTCTTGTTAGACCATCCGTGGGGGAAAGCCAGCGCGGGGGGGTAGGCTGTCCTCACTATATCCTGGTAGAAACACCTGGGAGAGCCTTCTTTTTCCTCCCCTCACGGCGTCAAGGGGGGAGATACCGGACAGCATTAATCCAAACACTGAATTCTGTGGTGCAGAAATGTAAATAAAACCAGTCACACGTTTTCCTTTTTATGATGGGTACGAGAAAAAAAAAAATCAAGGAACTGAGAGCATGGAAGCACTGAAAGGCATTCTCATGTATCTAGGCCCATCTTTTCAGATGGCCAAGGGTTCTCGCTATGCGACCGCAGAAATTAATACATTCAGTGGTGTTCCCATCCGAATGGAAAGAAGAGGCCACCACCTTCTCTGACACTGCTTCAGACCACCGTGCTGTCTTCCTGTCAAGTGAGCAGCCATTCAATTCTCTTGAGTAACCTCATGCTTTTATATCACGTTGCACGATGAGAAGGGGAAAGAGCATTGCTTTCCTGCTTAGCAACACGAGTGGGAGAACTGGTCTGGAGGAAACAAGAAATCACCCGGAACTTTGCCAAGAAACTGCAGCTTGTGAAACATATCACAGTTTTGGCTAGTTTTTTTTTTTTTTTTTTTTCCTTCATGAAGTCTCTCTGCAATTCTCAGTTTTGGCAGAAAGTAGAAGAGAAATAGTGAAGCGTTGCAAGTCCGTTTAAATTCTACTGGGCTCCCAGCTTTCCTGTAGCAAGGAAGTATCGGGTATCTCAGACTGACAACCAACTTTGATTTCTAGCTCAAATAGGTCTAGTAAAACTTTTTCCTTTCCTTTTCAATGTTCTTGAGCCTTATCTGTCAGAAGTCTAACTCATGGTCACAGTAAAACTCTTAGGTTTGCACATGCTTACTCGGCATGCCAGACTGCTGAGTTTGTAGCCAGGTACAGATCAATTTGTAGTTCTCCTTGCAATTTCTTATTATCTTTCCTCTTTTAGTGTATGATCATAGAAATCAGGAGAAATTTTTTTCCCTCTCTTTTGAGGGGAAGAAAGAGATTCATTTGAGAGATACGACGTTTGTCACCTCCTACAGAAATCCCCTACCCAGAGACCTGCACAGATGGAAGATACAAGAATTGTTGCTTTGATTAAAAAGTCAGTCAATCAATAAATCAGCAACTAGAGAAAAAAAAATATACTGAGAGGAGTCAAAACAGAGCACTGCCATGTGCTTTGAACATCTACCCAGCAATAAGAATACCGTTGTTGTACGCTATGTCCTACAATGGTAATTTAATTTTTGAGGGCTACTGCCATGTGCAGCCTCTATGCCAGAAGCACAAACAGAGACTTTAAACACTGAATTTGTGGTGCCACCTCAGTAAAACTTGAAAAAGTGAATCCCAAGAGTGTGCACGCATGCTTCCCTCACCTTAACGCCTCCGATTTCATGGAAAATTGTATAGCTTAGTGCTGATGAGGTTGGAAATGATGCTACTTTCACTAGGGATTTTTAAGGGAGGAAGAAAAAGCACTGCGTTCTGTATCAACCATAAATCATTGACGAGAGGACGAAAGCATCTTCTCATCGGGAATGAATGTTTGGTAGAATGAGATCTCAAGGCATTACAGTGTCATTCACAGGAACACATATAGCTATGAAGCAGACCTTCAGCCTGTTGAACCACATGGAATAATTCCAAGTAAAATATTAGAACTGTCAGTGCCAGTTGACTGAGAAATTCAAGTCGGATAGTAAATGCACCTTGCAAGTGCAGAGGACTTTCTACTTACGACTTGCACAACCAGGAACTAGTGGGAGAAAATGGTAGGTTTTAACCTTTAGGTGAAAAATGTGTGGATGAAGCAGTTCCTGGGTATGAAATCATAAAGCTGTAATGCCAGCTTTTACTTCTACTGTCTGAACAAAGTTTTCAGAAATGTGGAGTAGTCACGTGAAGGTGATTTTTCCAAAGACAGAATTTCTAGACAGCTGCAGCATTCGAATGCTCAGATTTGGAGAAGCCCCATCCTTTCTGCTCTGAAGCAGTGTCAAGCACCTGCAAATACTTCTGTGGTCCCAGAGCCACTGAAGAACGTGTGCTGGGCTGCCCGCTTGCCTGGTGCTGGAAGGGAACAGTCAGAAGGCATCTTCCCACGTGAACTGTAAGTTAACAAAAAAAAGAAGCAACCTTCACGTTTCATATAAGATGATGGAAAGATATTCGCATTTGTAGTAACTTATGACTTTACTGCTTAATTTTCCACTGACCTTTCAAAGAACTACTTCGATTACTGAGCTGTATACGCAGTAGTGTGCACGTGTTCATTATGCTCTAGGGCAAGAAGCAGCTCTAGAAAACAGATGAAAGCAAATCAAATTTTGTTTTTCTCGTCTTTATTACAGGTTGGTAAATACATAATGTGTAACTCAAGAAAAGCAACAGACTTGCTGCCTTGTTATCTCTCTGCCATTTCGCTGCAGTAGGTCACCTAGTCTTTCTAAACTTGACACCACCCCCCCGCCAGCCCCATGTCCCGTGTCAGAACTCCTGGTGCATGCGTAAAAATAATGATTGTCTGTTTATTTGGTGGCTGGTTGTAACAAAATGAAGACGTGGAAAAACTGCCTTTATCCCTGGGTGCCAGGATTCACTCATAAATAAAACTAGAAAAAAAACATAATACCTTGAGTAAGGGGTTAAAATGTGATTTTATTTTTCTTAATTACAACTGTACATTTGAGAATGGCGCTTGTTAATCTCTTATCAAAGCGTTCTATTTTTCTTTGATCTAACTATAATTTATTGAGAGCAGTTGCCACAGGCATCTGTAATCCTGCTTTAAATCCCTCTATGCATTCCACCGTTCCAGGCTGGCCTTTTTCCATCCAGCGTGGTGAATGCATTCTCCCTTCTGTTTGTATGTGCATCTCACATTTGTCTCCATTGGAGTTACAGGCACTCACGTACACGTGAATAGTCCCTTCAAGTGTACACTTTCTTGGTATTTTGTTTCACACACTCATTAATTAATATGATTATTTGCTACCCAGGAAGATCTCAGTTGTCTATATTAATGGAGCTTTCGGAATGTGGGGGAAAGATAAAAGTTTTCTTGCTTGTTATTGTCTACGAATAATGTCAGGGACATGTGGTAGCAGCTTTCACAGGTAGTGTTTCATTGATATGTATATGGTATTTTTATTTTTAAAAAAAGATCAAAAGGGAAAGTTTTGAACCTCAGACTAAGAGCTGGAAAAAGGCGTAACCTCTGCCACCTGTAAATGCCAATGCAAGCGAGCTAGGCAATTTTGAAGCAATCCCATAGTTGTTCCGCACTTGCAGTGAAGTGCCAGTTTTCCTTGCACACATAAGGCATTTTGTGATGATGGACCGTCCCAAAGCCATTGACTTGGCACAGAAGTACTCCAGTGAAACGTACACTTCTGAAAGCAATATGTAATACATTCAGAGACTAGCGTACCCATTTCTTACTGAAAATAAAACCAAGCAGAGTGGATTGTAGAAATTGCTTAGCCATCAGAAATCGCGAGGGACTTAGGTGTCAACTTGGAAACAGAATCAGGTAACCTGCATGTTCTTGGCCTGAGTGCACCTCCATGTTCATAACTAAGTTACAGTTAGGTGGAATCAGTCCATGTGGTGTCTATGTTTGGGGTTTTTTTAAGCATAAACATACAAATATGTAACTGAACAGATGAATATTCAAGCAATTCTGTGACTGAGCTGAATTACTGCACCACGTTAACCTAGTCATGACGGGCATAGCTATTGGTAGGACATCAGTGTTAGGCAGACCAATGTGTTGGTTTGGATTGTGACCTCTCCTCCTTCTCAGGTCCCCACAGTGAATCGCCCTACAAAGACGCGCACGTTGGCTTAGCTTAAAGAAGCATGGCTATGCAGGGGCTTTTCTTATTTCACCCTGTCCCTTTCCACGGTAACAGATTCTTTCCGAAGGTACCACATACAGGTACTGACAAAGTGTACACAGTAGATTTTGAAGTCCAGTGAAGTCTCCCCGCTATCCTAGTGACAAGGGTCACAAGGGTAAACACTGGCCCTTAAGAAGTTACTTAAAACTGTTATCACATCATTGCAGGTGAATCAATAAAAACTTCAAAAAATAGGTGGTGGTGTCCACCTACAAAAAAAAAAAAAAAAAAGTAGCATTTGAACTTCCGCTTCATCCTTGGCACTTTTGTCTCACGTGATTGTTCCTGTTTCTCATCAGTGCTAAAGAGTGGAGGCTTAGTCAAGACTGGAACATGTGACAACCCCTTGTTCACCTGCTTCTCACTTGGGTGGCTTCTCCATGGAAGGCATTTACATGTGGCTTCAGATCACGTTAGCAGTTTAAGAGGCAGAGGTGTACTTCAAGCCTCACAGAAAGATCACTTCTCATTTGCTCTGTCTCAGAGGCTGCCTGTTCAGATTTAAAGGCCAAGTGCCACTGCACATGCTCTGGATTTTCAACCTCATCCTGTTCTTTCAGCACAGGCGCTTGTTTGAGGATGCAAGCATGCCCAGCTGACTTTTCCATACACATGAAAGCAGGCAAAATGGGACATGGCTGACAAGAAAATAGAGCTTGAGAAAATAGAGTGAGGTAGTGGATGGAAGTTCTGACCTCAGCAGAAATAAACTTTTATTAAAAAAAAAACAACCAAACCATCATTGAATAGCTTAATGAGTACTTTCTCTTAGGCATGCATTTTCTTTAAATCAGTTACATCCATGATCACAGCATTTCTTGACACCAGATTGGGGACTAATACAAGCTTAAACTATGTTCCGTTGACTTTTCATGTTAAAACATGCACTATTCATCATTAAATGATCGTATGTCTACTTCCAGGATGAATTCAAATCTGGACTTACGTTCTTCCCAAAATTGCTAAGGAATAAAATCTATTTTGGGAGACGACTGGTTTTTTAACAATTCCTGCTATACGTTTGTTGTTTTGTCAGGTGCCCATTCCTAATTCTTTTGTAGGCTTCCTTTAGAAGCACACATCCAGCCAGACCACCATATGCCTCTCTTAGGGTGTGTTTACATGAGTTATTTATGGTGCAGGAGGGGTTCTTTTTAGTAAATTTCCCCTGCATCTATACTCGAAGTCCTGCCATCCCTCCCTTGGTGGGATGAGAGTCAAGTCACACACCAGAGTGCCCTGGAGACAGGCTGACGGCCCGTGTGGACGCAGGCTCCTCCAGCAGCACCACGCCAGCCATGCACTCCGTGAGCTTAGGACGGGGACCCTCATTACTGGTAAAGGCATGATGTGGTCATGCAGCCCCGCGTGTTGCAGCATATTCTACCCCAGCCCTTCCCCAGGCTTGCTGCACCAGCAGGAATGTAACTCTACCCAGAGAGGCCTTGAGAAGACAAAAGGATGGGATATACACACTTGCCACTAGCTGAGGGAATCAGGGAGAGCAAATCCCTCTCTGCACATAGGAATTGCTTTTTTCCCATGGTTATCGTGAGTTTCGTGTCGCAAATCGCAAGTCGTGTCTTTGTGCAAGAGCCAGTACCAGGGGCAGACCAGTTCCTTTATGAGCTGGTGGTTTTGACCACCTGCTGACAGACATTTGAAATCCAGAACGCTAATCACAGCATAAGGATCTGCCAATTCCGTCTTGACAGAAATAGCCACAAGCACAAATTACATAAATTCAATCTATGTATAGAGTCTAGAAAATGTGAGTGAATTAATGGGGTATAGGTTATTGAATCATAACAAGATCTAATGAACTATTCACCACAGAAAAAAGTGTTATCGCAGGCATAACCTGTGTTGTATTTTGCATTATTATGCTACAGATACTGAAAGTTTAATGGCTTTAGACCTGTTAGAAGGAGTTATAATTCTGTACTTGCCAGAGTAGTCAAAATAATCTTGTTTAAAAGTTACTTCAAACCCAGAATTTACAAACTTTTTTGATTGGACTTTTCAACTCATTTCAAATTGTCGTACCTCCAGCATTTCATTCAAGCAAATAATTCAAAGTTTTTGGAATGAACAAGTAAGTTTTACCCATGGATTACCTACATTTCAGGGTATTCTCTCTATTTCTCTTTCCAGGTAGTAAGATCTTCAGTTCATAACTTATACGAGTTGAAGGCTATGGCCTAAAAAGCCACAGTCTCCTGAGATGCCATAGATGAGTTCAAAGCTTCCCCCATAATCAGCTCTCTCCTCAAACTGTCTAAAAACCACCTGGCTGAAGCTAATATGTCCAAAACAGAGGTGACGCTAACAGAAGAAGCCCTTGAGCTGTTCTTTTGCTACATAAGAACACCATCAGTTAAAAGCAGAAATCCCTAAATCATAAATTAGTCTACAATGCCTTTTGAAAAGCCACCAATCATAAAATAAATGATAAAATAAAATAGATGCTACCTTCATCATCTTCACAGAAGGCTGTCCCATAGGTATACTGGACTTAGCCCTGGTTGCCCCAGTTCACTTAAGATCATAAACCACCATTATACCCTCTCTTTGACCAGCACACAGCAAATCTCTCTCACTTACGTCCTGCTGGCTGGGTGCTGTCAGCCAGTGAGACGGCTCGTGAAGAACTGACACATGAATCAGAGCATCCGTATGGAAGGCATTACTAGATCCAATAAAATGACCACAAACATTACCATGGTGAAGTGCACAGCTTGACTCTGCGTCAAGGCTTTTCACCTCTCTTTCAGGACAGCATTTATCCAAAGTTAACTGAACACAAAAACTCAACCAGAAGACTTCCCAGCTGACAGGAACAAGTTACTAATACCCGTTCTGCTCACAGGAGAGAAACGGAAACAGCTTCTCTGAAAAAATCATCAAGTGCTGCTTGTTCTAAGCATGGATGAGTTTCCACAATCATCTTTTCCCAGCTTGCAAGGACGGTTATCCACAAGATTATTGCTAGGCTGAACTAGTGTAGTGAACTCTTCGAGCTTTGCATACTTCCTACCTCCCTACGATGGCTTGAGCATGAGATGAAATAGCTGCTAACAGTATCTTTTAAAAAGTGACATGAGGTATTTATTAGTCATAGTAGCCCCAAGTGAGAAAGAGGCGTCAAGTAGCTGTTAGAAGCATCAGTCAGAAGTGGACAAACTCAGCCACTCCGAGGAGCTGAGCGTGGAGCTGGGAACACACTTCCCTGTCCGAGCAAGTGCCACACCACCTCCACAGCCTCGGCAGCTGCACGTTCATGGAGCCACTAAGTCCAGGGAAAACATGGGGTCAGAAGCTTGCAGAGTTTTGGCTGAGGACTAATAACCTCCGCAGCTGCTGACTCTCCCTTCTGCTCTCCCTATACAGAGAATTCAAGCCCTTCTCACTAGAAACTATTCCCCGCTGCAGCTGCTGGGTATTCATAACAAACAGCTAATGGCTAAAACTGTGGGCTGTGGACAGTGTCATCTTTCATGTCACACGGGGACAACTGTGTATTCCCCACGGCGGTTGCGAAACTGAGCTGTCATCCTAACATCATCTGGAGCCGTACTGCTAGACCAGGGACTGCTGTTCTGACCCCTGCTGATGCCTGCTTTGTATTAGGTTACTGTTTTCTAACGTTGTAGGTACACCAGAACCAGGTACCTGCCACTGGTGTCTCACTGCAAGAGAGGAAGTGTGGCTGTAATAGCTCTGTCTATGACCTGCACTTAAACTGGGTTTGATTCCAGGTTACAGCAGGGCAAGGGACAGACACCGGCCATTCCAGAGTCCCTGCAAGTCTGTGCTTCCTAAGACAGCGTGCCTTTTGTGCTGATGTTTGGGATGATCCGGAGAAAACACCAGGAGTATTTACTCTGTTGATGAATGAAGGGAGCCGAGGTGCTACTGACCAGAGCAAAGTTTCTGCTGGATTGCTCTGAAATGCCTCCTTCTCCTGAATCAGTCTTCCGGGAAGAACACGGCTTTCTACTGATTAACACTGTAGAACTGATCTGTAAAGCATGTCCACTAATCAACCAATTTTCCAAACACCAAGATTTGGAAGTCTTACAAAAATCTGACTTCTGTTAGAAATAGTTTTGTCAAGATACAGTGGGATGCCACAAACAGCCTGATGAGCTGTAAAGAACACGGAGAAACTACTAGAGTGTGTAGGGATGCCAGGGCAGACCAGAGACTAGAAAGTGCAGTGTGTCCCATGCGTTGGCCCTCTTGGGACTCACACTGCTCCAGCGAAGGCATCCTTCTACACCACATGGTCCCCAGAGCCTTTGGGTCACTTCAGTCCAAACACAAGTGGGTGGCACAGTTGACCTGATCATGTATCATCTTCAGACACATCCTGGATATGCTGGACTTCGTGAAAATATTTGGAACAACTCCGTTGTGTGCACAGCAACAACTCGGCTGGGATTTCCTGAGGTTCGCCAGCCCAATAATTGGGAGGTTTCCTCTTGAAGCGGTCGGTTGCATCTTGCCATCCAAAATCAATAGAATTGGCGCATCTTGTAATCGTGTATGATTGTTTGGCTTTCTCCAGCTCTATATCTAGATTTGATGGTCAGAGTTTTGAGCTCGGGGCCAAAGACTCATACAAAAGAGAAATAAATGTCACTTGTTTTCTCTGTTTTGTAACAGAAAAAAAAAAAAATAGAGCCCAGTTCTGCTCCTGCGAAAGGACAGAACATGTTAAATTATAAGCTATCAACCTTTAAAAGCTTCTGGGATTATTTTTAAAATGACAAGAACAACCACATGATTCCTTTCTTGTTTACAGGACAAATGTTCTCACAAAATAAATCCAGCAACAGAGGGGAGTGGCGGGGAAAGCTGAATCGCATTTGGTTTCACCAACAGTCTAGTGAGATGAAAATATCCTTCTTATATCTGTATCTCAGGGCGTGTTGCCGGTCTGGTGAAGCCAAGTTGCATAATGCTCAGCCAAGAAAGCCCCAGTTTTGGTCTGATGTGTCGATGATGAGATGTGCCATAGTGTATTTGTGTGGATGTGTAAACTGTTTGTTTAACTGTTTGTATGTTTGTTAAAAATGTTTGTAGGTGTACACTCGTTATCAAGTAGGGAAGTGGCCTCATCCTGGAAAGCGCTGAGATCAGGTGCCTGGTGCTGAGCCACCAGACTCCGGTGGGAGTTAGCCGTAGCTGGGCGCTTTTGGTACCTTAGGGTGCACCCTAAGGAGGGTGATGTACAGGATCCTGCTTCTCAAATGCCAACAAACCCTCCTTCTTCCTTGCAGTTTAATTCTAGAAATTGGCACTGGCAGGTATATTTTGTGTCCCCCACCATCACACACATAAACTAAGGCACGGCTGTTATCGAGAGATGAGAGCTAAAAGCCCTTTTTGAGTGATTTTGCCGTAGCTGAATGAGCTTTTTCTGACGCAAAGCAGAAAAAGCTGCTTGGCTTTTTCTGTCTGTCCCAAGGGAAGACTAAAAGTTAGCACAACTTTGAGTCAGTAACACCTCTTCCCCTCCCTCTGCTGCTCTTCTTAGATGTGCATCTTCTCTTCAGGTACTAGTTTAATCTTTCCTTTCATAAAGAAGCAGTCCCTGCAAAGGGTAAGGTTTCTTAACATCTGTAAGAATTTTGTCTCTGAGTTTGGCCTGGGTTTTGGTTTCGGTTTCTGTTGTTGAAGAAATGATCTTAGAAAACTATTGAAGCCAATCTATAACTTAATTGATTTGGATTTCTAAATTCACTTACACATTTTACAGAAGAGTATTAAATAATTTTATGGAGTGTCTTAGTTCAAACTGACCCTCTGAAATGGATGCCCACAAACGAGCAGTTGACATGAAACGATGCATCTGGGAAGGAAGAAATAACCCTAAAGGCTTAGCAAATTCAGGAACTTGTTCAGAGTTTAAATTTATAGAGGATCTGAGGTTTTGGCTTTCAGGTACATGAGAAGAATCCTTCACAGTCCCTCTGACGGTGGCATTGTGTCTGCATTTATGAATGTCATAAACAGATCATACCAAATCCATTCACAATTGCCTTTCTTAAATTTACACTCGCGACATGATTCATCATGAATACCATTATACTAAAAATAAAAGGAATGGTGATTAATTATAATAAATGCAAACGTATACATTGCTCTTTGCTATTCCTCTGCTATTTCTTTGCTGTTTCTTTTACACCCTTTCTAACAAGGCAGTGAGAGTGAATCGCTAATGCATAACCTCTAATCTATACCATATTCTAGCATACTAAGATGTTCCTGAAATAAAACCCTTTAGTATCTTATGTCATTTGTATTCTCCAACTCCTATCCACTTATTTGGAAGCTTTTAAGGCATAGCATGTGTGCTCATACCACGACACAAAAGAAATCTATCGACAGGGCTGTAGAATTGTGTGGTAATAATTTATGTAAGGGAGCTACTTATAGATCACAAGATACTTCTCTATGACAGCATGATTTAATGTAATTTATTCACATTCATAGCATATCTTCTTAAAGCAATTGGAAACACTGCTATTTGCATATTTATTGTATTTTCATAAAATGCTATAAGAGTTTATTCGAATACTAGGATGGTATAGATCAAGTCAGAATGCAGCTGATTTTAACCAGAAAGACAACACAAAAATGCCCGTTACAGCTCACGGGTAGTTAGAACTACAACAAACTTTATGAAGAATTGCTAACTGTATTCCTTTGTTTTAAATCCCAGCCATCCCTGCACTCTGCTAACAAGCTGTGCTGGACTAGCAGGTGTCTCCACTAAGGACCACTGGCCGGTGACCTCCTGGCAGGGAGATTATAGGAGAGGAGAGGGGAAGCAGACCAGCTCAGCCCCGGGTGGGAGAGCAAGCTGGAGCGGAGCAGAGCAGCTTTGGGCAACAGCAGTCTCCTTTCTACCCTGAACTGAAGTAAGTGCTATTTTATTTTGGGCTGGGCTTGGGGGAGATCTGCTTGCTTTGTTTACAGCAATAAGCTGTAGCCTGTTTACTGTGTTTGTGTTTAATTGTCACACGTAATGGTGCCTCAGAGGAGCTGTGCTTTGAGATTATTGCCTCTGTGATCTGCAGTCTTGCGTAGACGTTCAGATTTTGTTTGGGTGTTTGGATTCTGTTCTTCAACTAGCTGCCTTTCTTCAGGGTGAGTGACAGCAACAACAAAAAAAAAGGTCAGGTAAAGACTTTACTAACTTCTGTGAATCTGTAACTCTAAGCTACTTGCTCTGCTTTTATGAGTTCCTGAATATCTAGGAAAGAAAACAATTAGGAAGAGAGGATGGGCGTGACACCTGTGTTTCTTGCAGAGCAGTGAGAAAGGGGATAAGATGCGAATACAACCCTTCAGTTTGTGTGATGGACCACTTGTCAATCTGTGGCAGGAACAGTTCTTTCAGTGAAGGTGGAAAAAAAAGAAATCCCATATTTGCTTTTTTTGGTGAATCTGCCTCTCTCTGCTACAGCCTTCCAGTTCCTTGTTTGAAAAGGAAAAAAAAAAAAAAAACCAAACAAAAAACTCAAAAAAACTGCCCAAAATCCAACCGAACAAAAAACCTAAATCATCAGCTACCCTCAGATGGCCACTTATTTGTCCAAAAAAACCATCACTCCTCTTGAACCTACTGTAAATCTGAGTGCCTTACGCTCCTTGTTTCCTCCCTGATCCCAATTCCTCCCTGGGCTGCAGCAGGGATGTAGGACACTGAACTGGAAAACCACCAAGGCATGGGAGCTGCCCTGGGACATGCTGCTTACTGCAATACATCTATGAAAAGTACTGTGAAGTGTTCCAGACCAAGGGGAAAGAATCTTGTGTGGCATGTTCTTGTCCGCTCTTGGAGCGGAGATGTTCACACAGGGTCCCATAGATGGAGAGACGGCTGTGTCTGGCTGGCGTGGGGGGTGGAGGAGCTCTTCAGCTGGCTGTACGTGGCCTCTCCTGTAAGGGCTTCATCTCCACTGGTGGTTAAGGGCTGTTGAGTCCTGGAGGCTGCAGGTTCCTCTGTCTCTGTTGTGTTGTGAGATGGCGGAGGTTGTTACTGAAAAGTGCCTGCTGGCATCAAGCTGTGTGGAATGCTCCAATATCCACCCTAGTACTTATCCATCGGTCTCAAGGAGTGTGAAAACTGTGTTTGGAAGAGTTGCCAAACATGGCAGATGCGAATGAACTCGATGTTTTTATAAGTGTGTTTCCCTTTTGGCCTTGCTGCTTCACCAGCTGGATGGCTCTCTGGGCAGCTCTGCAGCCTCTGGCTCTCTCCAACTACATTTCCTTGACAAAAGCTTAATTTTATCGTTGACCTTTCTGAGTGGCTACAGGTCTACAGACAGGACAGGGTGCTGTCTGCCTCGTATCCACGGTGGTGGATGGTGACTCACTTTTTGCCCCCTCAAATGTTTAAATGTGCTGTGAATGATGCTCTGTACCTCCTGTGCCTGAATCCTGTCCCTTCTGTGGCACCCGGAGCAGGCGAGCAGGACGACGACTGCATCCCGCTTGCCTGCAGCTCCCAGCCAAAGCCTTCCTGTGGCTCTTGAGCATTGCTGACAAGCTGCTCGTGCTCCCCAGAGCTCCCTGTTACAGGTGCTCTCGTTACAGACACTAATTGTCCCTTCCCCCTGCCCCCCAGCAGCGGCGAGGCTGCGGAGGAATAATGCACAGCAAATAGTTTGACTCATGCACACCTTTAGCCTCTGTACTCGGCAAGACCTGCATTTGCACATCGGCTTATGGAGGAATGATTTCCATAGCAACAGCAAGGATCTGTGGGATAGTATGAATCCTGCCTCGGAGAGCATATAAAGCACCTTCTTAAGAAATAACTGACTGCAAAGGCTCTGAAAAAGCACTCACAATTGACTATGTGGAGGAAGCGTTGTGTAATGAGTGGTTTGGGGTTTTGGTTTGGTTTTTTTTTTGTGTGTGTGGGGGGGGAAAAAGATCATAGTCATGCTTTGTTTTAGACAATGCAACCTTTTTTTATTTTTTAAATTCCTGGGTATAGAGAAAGGGGGACTTCTGCTTTATGTAAACTGTTAGGGAACGCAGACAGGATGGAAAGATCTGTGGCGATTCTTTCAGCAGTACTGTGAACTAAGTACCTGAGTGAAGATCTAAAGGGCAGTTACCTGAGGCAAGGATCAAGGGGGGGGGAAGCCTGTGACAGCTCAGTTGATTCGGGGGGGAAGAGAAGGAGGATCAGCTGGTAGTCTCTTTCAATAACAGATTTTATGGTTGTTACTGGGGGGCAGGCTTTTCACTATCAGAAGACAGGGAGGTAACGCTCTAGTACTTGGGGATGCAGGGAAACAAGTCAGGAATCATGCGTGAGGGAATGAAAAACACTTAATTCTTGGTTACATGCATATGTCTCTCTTCCCCTTGTTGTTGCTGTCCTCCTGTCTCGCTTTCTGTTTTGTTGTGGTGTTCTGCTTTGCGTAGCTCCACGTACACGCAAAGCAGTCCCGTACCTGGACACCCTCACCAGGCTTCTCTGGGGAAAGAGGGCAAACAAGCACCTTGGCTCCCGGAGGTCCAGGAGTGTTGGCCCCTTCCTTTTTGGTCCTTTTGTGAGCTCCCGGGGGATATGTCCCTGGGCACAGATCTGCAGCGAGCTCTGCGGTGCCAGCAGTGGTTACCTGGATACACACGGCTGTGTCTTTCTGAATGGCATGAGAGTGGGAGGAATTGCTTCAACTCATTATAGGTGCCATGAAGAAAAGTAACAATGCCGATTTCATCCCTTGCTTAGAAAGGTGATATCTAATCAACCCTGTGTGCTGCACTGCAGCACAGGTGTCTCAAAAATAAGCAGTTTTGGAAGGGGAAAACTTCTTCATTTTTTAGATCTTTGATTTAATCTGTTAAATTTGTTAATGTTCAGGACAGCTAAAATCTTGAATCCATGCTTGAGCTGGGTGCTGCAAAAGAGATCTCTCCATGGGCTATGAAATTCCTGCACCTTCCACACACACAAAAATAAAATATGCATAAGTTTGCCCATATCCTTAAACCTTTTTTTTTTTATGCATTTGATAAATGATTACTCTTCCTGACCAGATATATTTTCTGACCTGTACAGCTATCCAATTTTTAGTTCCCCTCATGCTAGCCTGAAAGTTGCATCTGTTGTTTTCATGTGTGCATGCGAAGCTGGCAGCAACAGTGAGAGATTTAGGAACATCCATCATGGGAGGCAGAAGGTGACATGCTCATTTTTGTCTATTTGGCACTTTAATAGTAAGAAGGCCAGCGCGGGGACAGTGACAACTGGCTCTTGGCTCTGTGCAGAGGCTTGCCTGGAAAGCATCAGCTGGAAGGCTAGCTGGGCCCTCACATCTGCGAATCCCCTTTGGAAATACATGTGCTCCAGCTCCGGCACTTGTGCTGAGCAGGGATCCTAGCCCTGTCTCTCCAGATGGGAGCAAAGAGCAGGGCTGTGGGATTTCCCCACGCAGTGAAACCGGGGATGGCAAGCCCTGCCTGCAGAGATCAATAGTGGCGGGTTGTCCCACAGCGTCTGCTGCTGCGGGGTTTTGAACAAAGCAAGCTATTTTCTTTTTGTGAGTATCATGTACTCACAGCTTATGCTTTAACAGGATTAAACAGCCTCAGCATGGCCTTGGCAGGGCTGGACATACCCCAGGGCAGGAGAGTTGAAACTCCCTGCCTGCCCCAGGCAACCTCACCCCTTGATGCTGGTGCGTGAGGAGCATGGCTCCAAGGGCACCTTGGCAGGTGTGGTGGGGCTGGATCCAGCCCTAACACAGGCTGCCTTAGTCTGGGATCAGGTTATTGTCCTCTAAGCACGTATTTACCTGCTAACTTGAATTAAAAAAGGCAAAGATGAGTTGGAATATTGCATGCACTGACGTAAGCATTGGACTGAGGGATGTATTTCTCTCTGAAGAGAACTGGGCAGGAACCATTAGGAGTTCGATGCCACCTTCCTCTGCAGGAATCTTTCCCTCCTCCCTGTTTTGTCATCTTCTGTTCTCTCTTCTGTATGACTTGGTCATATAGAGACATGTAATGTCCAACACAGAATCACCATCGGAGGGTGTCCTATGTTCAAAGGGTTGCTTATTCCAGGCTGACCTGTTGCAAAGCAAAGGAGGTTGAGAGTCTGAACCAGGGTGGGATGACAGCCAGGGATAGACTGGTGTAAGCAGCAAGTTTCACACTGGGAGCAGAAGTCTCATGAAGCAAAACATGAGTGTCTTCTCCTCACTCTTCCTTCTCTGCAGAGAAAGTACAACTCCTTCTCGCTTACTCTGATGTCCCACCAGCTACGTCTGCTTTGCTCATATGCCAACTCTCCCGGCAGGTCTGAGATACAGAAGTTGTGGACCCACACTTCAGTGCCTGCCTAGCAAAGACTGTGAAGGAAGAGTGCGTGCAGTTCCAGGATGGAGATCTCCTCTCACGGGTGCATCTGAAGGCAGCTCTGTGGAAAAGAGTTCCAATTAAATTCGATGACTTTAGAAGACCAGTGCTGGAAGCTGTTTTGTTTCATCCCACGCATCCGTTTCCTTCATGGAAATGCAATGTGTTTGTGTCAAGGCTATAAAATGAAATACCTCTTTTCCAGAAATGAATAAATTAATTGTGAATTCATCAGATGGCATTGCTACATATGCTGAATAGAGAACAAAAAGGCAAGGCAACAGCAGCTTGTAATAAAATGCCTTTTATTGAAGCAGTAAAGATCCACGTGATCTTCCACCTACCCTTTAAGATAGTAATAAAAGTGACTCAGCTTGGCAGCGCTGGTAACAAGTGGTAGATGGCTTCTGAGTTGTTTTGTTAGAGGAAAAACACACATTACACACAGCCTTGGATTGATCGGATATTGGCTCCTGAAATAAGTGTGAGGAGGAGGATCTGCTGTTACTGCTCCAAGGCTCATGCTAAACATGCACTGTGGAAAGAAAGCATCCTCTCCTGCTAGCACTACCTCCCCCTGCCACCTTCCTGGGGAGCTGTGTGTAAAGTGGAGCTGAACAAGCAAACAAGAAGTTCAGAGTCTTGCCAGAGGCTGCAGCAGGAAGGGGAAGATGAGGTTTCCTGTTACCTTAACTAAGTGCTCACCTCTCACAGTTGTTTCTAAGTCAAAATCACTGCTTTGAGGTCTTGCAATGGAAAGCCCTGCAGCAGAGGGGGATGGTGAACTCTGTTACAATAAATGATGTCAGGAAATAGACTCCCTCATCCCCTTTTCATTCAGTTACTTCTCTATCATCTTCTCCAAACATTGCATGTCTGTAGGAGCTCCACAAGAATGATCTGGTGATGTGCTTACCTAAAACGAGCAGGCAAAAAGCTGCTACAAGGCACTGGAGCAGGTGGAGCAAAATGAGCAGGGGATCAAATTGGAAGTGCTTATGGGATAAGGCAAGCAAGTCCAGTGTTTCCATGACGGTGAGAGTGCAAAGGGGAGAGATGGTGGGGGAGAAATGAATGTGACGAGCTGCAGAAGTAAGAATGTAACTGGTCTAGGCAGGGATCCCTGAGAATAATGAGAGGTAACAAATCTCTGCAGTGGTGTGCTTCCCCTGCAGAGGACAACAAAGGCTGCTCTGAGGGTTTATTTCTTGTGCAGGCTGGCAGAAGTTCATGCCTAGATGCTCTGGAGTAGGCAGCGTACATTGGTGCAACTAGTCGTGCATCTTGGAGGCTTGTGGAGGGTATATTGATGATTTCACTTCTGAAAAGGGGCAGCTTGAGGGGTCAGGGGACTGATTCTTGGTGGTTGGAGTCTTGTGTGAGTACTCACCTATTGAGTGTGGCTACTGGGCAGGCTCATTTCACAGCTACGTGGTGGTGGTTGCATTCCTCTTTTTGTTTCTCTGCCAGAAACTGAATTTTTACTTTTAACCAGCTTATGAATCCATCCTTAGCTTTGACCACTGCATGTATAAACCTCTGCTTTCATCCTTGACAGGGTGTACACAGCTTTGGCTTTTGGCCAGGAAATCCTGCAGGTCCATCCTCAAACGCATACAGTATTGCTTGCTAGTTTAATTATCTGCCGCTGTAGGTTGTGCCTGCAGTTATCTGGAGTTCAGATTCAATCATCTGCAGGAAGATGCCTTAAAGGGTATCTTAGAAATCAGAGTTGAGCTGGTGCCCTGTGCTGCTGCTGTGGGAAGTAGGAAGACGTCACAGATGGCTTTGGGAAAGGGGAACCGGTTTGGTTTAACTTGAAAGGATGTTGGCAAGTGAAAACTTTGTTATTAGCTCAATGTTAAAAAAAGGAAAAAATGCTGAAAGCTGAGGAAGAAAGGGGATTTTAGCTGTTGTGCTGANTTTTTTTTTTTCCCCTCAGTATTGGGGAGTGGGCAAGATCTTCTAGTGTTAGCTTCCCAGGGCAGGAAAATTGAAGCTCTGCCCCTGCTGGGCTCTGCAGAGCTCCTCGGGAGAGGAGAGCACAGGCAGGAGGGCCCTGCATCCCAACCAGCACTGAAAGAGGGAGAGAAACTTCTGTTAATAGCCTGCTGGAGAAAACGGCTCAGGCTTTCCCAGAGCAGCACTGAACTGCAACAGAGCTCGGTTAGCAACCTCTGGGGATGAGAAGGTATTCAAGCTCGTCATCTGGTGCAGCAACAACCTTATTAAATGGACCCCTCGTTGTGAATGAAATGTCTCGGTGCACTGTGAAGCTGACGGCAAGTGAGACCTCTCCAACACCAGCTCTCTGAGGGTGGGAGCGATCCTCTTGCTGCACCCACACTTTACACGGGGATGCTTCTGTAAGCTTCTGCTGACCTCCGTTTTTAACGTGCAAAACTCCTAGTACTTCTTCCTCTGAGTGTTTCAGAAATGGAATGCGGGTCATGTTTTGTGATGAGAACGGGTGTGGATACTTTTATTTTGTTCTCAAAGGGTATGACTGTTCCACGCCAACGGAGCGCACGGCGAAACCCCCCCCCCACACGCACACGCTCAGCCGTCACTGACTGTGCTCTGGACTTCGCGTGGGGCAGCTCTGTGCAGCACGGCCGTTCCCCTGGACTCCAGAAGCAGCGGAGCCATTAGGAGGGCTGTGAGCAGCACACCGGCTGAGTTGGGCACTGCCCTGCATGGATGTCGCTTCCGTGCATCCACGCGGTCCCACAGCACTGGAGGCCCCTGCGTGGCTGGCACTGAGGTACCTCCTCTGTCTTGCCACAGAGCAGCTGGGCCCATAGCACCCTTAGCAATAATAGCGCTGAGCAGGAATTTTTGTCTTATTCTTTCAATTAACCTATTGCCCACTCCTCAGTGGAGTCGTCAGCCAAGCCTCCAGGTCTCTCATGGTCAGTAAGTGCACTTTCACATGCAAGTTTGTAAAGGAGATGACTCTTTCCTGGGACAGTCTCCAAGACAGTGAAATGTGTTCTTCTGCAAGCTAGAGATCACTGCAGCTTTCAACACAACAAATCCCGAGAACAAGGCAGGCATCCTCCAACCTATAACACAAACATATAGCAGTATGCATGTTCTCAGGTTAAAAAAAAAAAAAAAAAAACAAAAAAAAAAACCAAAAAAAAAAAAAAAAAAAAAAAAAAAAAAAAAAAAAAAAAAAAACACCAAAAAAACCCCACCAACCTTACCAAAACAAGGCACTCATCTCCCCCCCCCGGCATGTGTAGTAGGGAACAAACAGCATGTGACAGACTTAGCTGTGTTTTGTAATGCCAGGCTGGAAGGCGCTCAGCTGATAAGCTGGATGTAAGAACCTAGACAGAACAGAGTTGAAGAGGTTTCCATGGATCAACGTGCTTTGCTTACCAGGGCATTAAGCAGTCTGCTTCAGTCTTCTTAGAAATTCAAGGAAAAAAGACTATAACAGTTGATCCCACTCTGAAATTGTTCTCAAAAGTTAAGTGAGATTTCTCAGGGGTGTCTTGAGCTCCTTGGATGGACTTGTAGAGGATCCAAGGGTGTCAGCTGTACAAAGCACACCTCCAAGCATTACCTCAGGATGAGCAATGTGGTTTGCTGTGTGGTGGTGTTTTCTGAAAGAAAGCACTCGCCCATGCTTTTCTAGATTATGTTTGTGTGTGGTAAAAAAGGAAAAAGCAAAGAGGAGAAAACCCACCTGTGAAGACTATGGCGAGCAGGTATCTAAGATGGGCGGGAAGAAAACAGGGGGCACACTAGTTATCAGGGAAGTCAGCTTGCTACTCATGGTGTAAAAATTGTTTTTTGCGTTCCCTCCAACCTGTTTGTAAGACCTCCTGACTCATCTTATTAAGGTTGAGTTATTTGAAATGGTGAACAGCTGGCTGTTAAAAGATTAAAAAAACCTGAAAACACTTACCGTAGAGTCTTCATCATGGATTTGACCCATCCCTGTTTCCTTAGTCAGAACACCCCATCATCTTGTTCCTTCCGGTCTTTAATCTCATTATATTACAGGGATTTTGGTGATGTGGCATACACCAGATGTGGCGGGTAGGAGGAATGGGACAGCATAGAGGCACTGTCTGTGGATGGTAGAGATGTGGTAAGAAAGGACTGAACTTGTGCAAGCTGCCTCACAAGTGGGGAACATCTTGAAACTAATTTTTAAAAAACTATAAGCAACTGCCTGGGATTAAACTTTCCATGCTGATATCTGTCTTGGGGCAAACCTTCATGGGAATTCTTCTCACTTTCAAGAGACAGACTTCAGATCTTCGAGGATACAGGGACTTGCAATGTGGAAAACATTCTGCTAACTTATTCTGGAATATGTTTTGAAATTGTCTGATATCAGAGATGTTCCACAGCAAAACAAATCTGTGCGTTTCTACTTGTCACATAATGAATACAGGAGAAGTTGAGAGTTATGATGGAAAATACAAGTGTAAGTGTAATTCAGTGTGCTCTGGGAGCTCACGTTCTCACAGTGTGATCTTGCTTGTGGCATTGCATTGCTCCGGGTGCCTACAGTCTTTCTGCAGCCAGCTGAGCAGCCAGGAACGGTTAGCTTACGTTTTTGTGTGTCCCAGGATTCCAGGCTATGTTTTCTCAGCCTGATAGTTGATGTCCACCTGGACAAATCTCACTGCCTTAGCTTCAGCTTGGGCTTTTTCAGGAGGCTGTACTCATGTGATGGCTCCTTCAATTCAGTGAAGTTTAATTGTTGCTGGGTATATAGCAGCCAACATCGGGCTTCAAGTGTGCTTTACTGGGTGGATTATGGACCCCCTTCTTTGACTCCAACAATTGTTGGTGATCTTGCAATAATGCTTCCTTGCTATTATCAAGTGAATAAACTGTGGTATTAAAATTGTGACGCTTATCAAAGTGATAATAAAAACCGTTAGACACTTGTACCAGGTTTTTGGTGTCTGAGTAATGTGGGATAAAACTTCTTGCTGCCAGCCTTTATGAGACACTTCAAGACCAATCCCATTATTTCCTATTGCAGTAAAAGCCATCCCTGTTTGTTTTCCAGGTCAGGTGAAAAGTAATTTTTATGGTAATGACATGAAGCTATCGGAATGCCCAGCTCAAGACAGGCAGGAACAGGGGAACCAAAGCAAAGAGTGAGAGGTCATGTCAGGTCTTAAGATCTTCACAGAAAATGGTCTGCAGGCTTGTTCTGGTTTGATCTTTTTTTCTTTAAGATAACTTTATCATTAATGCAAATGTATAAGTATTACTCCTTGACTTTTCCACACTCCTTGCCTTTCTTGTTTATTTCTTTAATATAAAAGAGAAGGTGCTAGAGTCTCTCTCCTCCTATTCAAAATAATTTCTCTTTTTCTTCTGCTCTCATTTTGAAATCTTGAGGCTAAGCCTTCCCTGAAGGCTCTAGTTTTCCAATTTCCAGTAACTCCAGGTTCACCCAACATAAGCTTATTCTCCTCCTTGTGCCTCTCTTGCTTGTACTGCTACTGCACCTGTGGCAACTTCCCTTTGATTGCTTTCCCTTTTCCCCTCTGCCTACAGTAAATTTCATATAGCGACCACCCAGCTATTCATCCATTTTTCGATCTTTGCTCTGCTACAGTTCAGAATCTTAATGCTGTCTTCTCTCCACCCCTGTTTCTCTCAAACCTAAAGCCAAATCACAGAATCTCCAGTAACCTGGGTCTATTACCCACAAATATAGATCTAGATACTTACTTTCCTGCAGTCCCTCAGATCTTGGATATCCACTAGGATAGATTTTTTATTACCTAGCTTGTTCTCGTGCTGCTTTTCTGTTTTGATCTTTCTGAGGAGTTTTTCTTTGGGCTTGCTCCTGCTACTGTCTCTAAGCTGGACCCCAAAGCCACTTGGCCACCTTCTCACAGGGGCTTTCTGCAAAGTAGAGACCTCCTCCTGCGGGAGGGGGCTGCACGGCCAGCCATGGGCTGCTGCGAGACGCCTGGAAAGCAGAGCCTCCCTCTGCACACCCTGGCTCCGAGGTCCCTTAGAGTCATTGGGAGTAGAGCTGATAAGGATTTTTTTTTTTTTTTGATACATTGGCTTTCCTTACAAAAATGTTGATTCAGTAAAATAGATCAATCTCATCTTTTCATGGAAACTTGCTCTTCCTTAAATTCTTGCTGCTGCCAGAATACAAAAGCAGACCAGCAAATAGCTACTGCTCAGGACGTTTTCCCTGGCCAAAGAGAAACAGGCTCAAAGCTCTTGTCAGAACAGGAGGTGGTAAGGTTGTGAACTCAGGCATGTGCTGTCTCAGTTGGGTTCTTGAGTCACTGAATTATTCCAGGATAGAAATTTTATGCCCATTTATCAAGCAGTTTCCTCTGTTCCTTCACTCTTCAGGGATTTACATAACAAAACAGAGGAATCTTTTCCATAAAACTCCATTAACCTTAGACCAAGTTTCTATTTTTGAATTGCGTATTTGATTTGTCATGTGTGGAAGTTTGCTTAGGGAGCTCTTGGTTGGCACTTGTTAAATCTGTTTGCAGATTGCTAAATCCTATTGTATAAGAGCACGTTCGTGTAGCCAGGGGACATATAAATACCTAGATAAATGCTCACGTGGATAAGCTGCTTCTAATAGCTTTGTCTTTCTATGCAAACAGTTGCTTTCCTGCCAAGGAAGAGTATTGCAATCAACATAAAATACAAAGTTATGAACAATTGGAAGTACTTCTATCAAATAAAAATACTTCTAAAGAGATAAGACGAGAAATGCAAAGCATTTCGTGTTATTTACATGTGATGTTTGGCATTCAATCTCTGTTTAAATATTGATGTGAGATTCTAGCAAGTAGAGATAACTGAGGAAGGTAGGTCATTCCACTGATGCATGCTTGGCTGTCTGCTGAGGTGGTGTACACCAAAGTGAGCTCTGAGATCCCTTCTTAGAGAAGGAACTGAGATGTTCCCGGCTGGGGGTATTCCTTCCATAAACTAAAAGGACTCTTTACTGTTTTGAGCCCTGCTCCCATCAGAACCCTAAATAAATGAGTAGAAAGATGAGTTATAAGCACATAGTCCGCTTAGGGTACTGTATAAACTTGCAGAGACGAGCAGGCAAGAACAAAGATGATTACTGGGGAAAATGAAAAGCAAATGGAGACAACTAAAAATGAAGAGTTTGACATAGTCCTGAAAATTAAATATTTTTCTACATATTCTCCTGCCACAACTGCAATATGCATCTACCTCATTCTTTATTATATGTTTTAGTGGAAAAGAGGTAAAATAAACTGAGAAACCACCTAAAATGCATGCTTTGCCAAAGTAATTAAATCTCATTTGACTGCTGTGATGACTCCATGGAGTCATTTGCTTCCCTGTAAAGACCTTTTTTTCCCGTGTGATCTCATGATCCTCTGGTGCACCAATCTATTAATGCATCCATAGCCACGTAAAGTCCCAGACTGTTGAATTTGCTCTCACTTGAAGCTGTGGCATGTAATAACCATGCCTGCCTTCACTAAGGAATAACACTTAGCTGACAGCTGGGTAAGTCCCTCAAACAAAGCCTTGGGCACTGCAACAGGAATTCCTGGCTGAAGCTTTCAGGTACTAAAGTAATGCAAATAAATAACTACATTCTTATCATGGTGATCTGTGTGTTGTTTTAGCACTCAACCCCCTTCCAGTAAGTTGTCAACAAGTAAAGCATAAAATTATAGATATAAACTTGTTCTAATTGATTTGTGCTGATAATCTCCATTGCTTACTGTTCTTATGTAGTTGTTTGGCAACGTGCAAGGGCTTACCCTTCAGTAAGGGAAGTAATTGTCTTCCAGTGCACAAAGGACAGTCATTGCAACAGTCTCAAAATAATAATGCAGCTAGCTGCAGGCAACACTGGCTTCCAAGCAACCAACAGGGTTGTGTGTTATATCCCCCGAATTCCAGTTACTGGGCTATGTGTGATGGTTGTAATATAAAGGCTGCCAGGAAAAACTCTGCTGATTTGTGCCAGGACCTCCATCATGGTGTGATAAAGCAGGAAAGTGGTGCCATAAGAGTGCTGGTTTGCCATGGAAGGACCATAACTTTGCCTGGCTTCATCCACGCTGGCTGCTCTGGGAGTATAAGTACTTACGTGTTTGCAGGGTCTTGGCCCATGTTGACAGTAAAGGTGCAGAGTTTCTCTTCCAGTTCCATGGAAGACAAAACTTCATACATGGCATCTGTAGCTATTTGAAGGAGACAGTCCTTATGCTAGCAAAAGTAGTTGCTGCTTTTCCCATGCTGTCCTTACAAAAAAAGCTTAGTGTTCCCCAACAGCACTTCCATGTTTCATTCTGTCTTTTCATTCCAAGACTCTTCCCCCTGTCCCCATTTAGACAGGTATGCAAGCTTCTTATTGAGTAGATCAGAATAATTAGATATATCTAAAACTCATAAACAAGTTGCAGGGCACAAAACAGAGAATAGCTGTTGGGGTGCAAGTGGGAGAGCACAGGCGGAGAGCTGGAACTGCTAGACCTCAGTACCAGGAAAGATCATGGAGAGGATCATCCTGAGTGAGCTCTCACAGCAAGCGCAGGGCAGCCAAGGGATCAGGGCCAGCCAGCATGGGTTTAGGAAAGGGAGGTCCTGCTTCACCAACCTGATCTCTTTCTATGACCATGTGACCCGCCTTCTGGATGCAAGGAAGGCTGTGGACGTTGTCTGTCATCTGGACTTTGGTAAGGCCTTTGACACCGTCCCCCACAGCATTCTCCTGGAGAAGCTGGTGAATCATGGCATAGACATGTGTACTCTTCGC
>VXBH01005057.1:1182444-1211311 GCA_013400035.1 Rynchops niger | reverse complement strand
GAGTACTGTGTTCAGTTCTGGGCCCCTCTGTACAAGAGGGACATTGAAGTGCTGGAGCGGGTCCAGAGGAGAGCTACCAGGCTGGTGAGGGGTCTGGAGACCAGGTCATATGAGGAGAAGCTGAGGGAGCTGGGCATGTTTAGCTTGGAGAAGAGGAGGCTGAGGGGAGACCTCATTGCCCTCTACAACTACCTGAAAGGAGGTTGGAGAGAGGTGGGTGTTGGCCTCTTCTCCCAAGTGAATAATGACAGGACCAGAGGAAATGGTCTGAATTTGGGTCAGGGGAGGTTTGGGTTAGGTGTTAGGAGAAATTACTTTACTGAAAGAGTGGTCAGGCACTGGAAGAGCCTGCCCAGGGAGGTGGTTGAGTCACCATCCCTAGAGGTGTTTAAGAAACCTCTAGATGTGTCACTTCAGGGCATGCTCTAGTGGCAGAGATTGTAAGTTGTTTGGTTGGACTCGATGATCTTAAAGGTCCTTTCTAACCATGAAGATTCTGTGATTCTATAACTGAAGCTCACTGCAGCCCCTTCCCTTAAATAAAGTGACCGGTACCGGCTGGAGTGGGGAACTTCACTTAATACCCAGCAGCCATTCCCTAAAAATAACATGGCTGTAAACTCATTCTAAAGAGTGCATTACGGCATCGCAGCCTTGTGTTGACACCCCCTGAAACTGCAGCTAGAGGGAAGATGTAAAACAGGCTTCTGTGACCAGTCATTTCCCTTCTAAATCTCACCACTGTGCAAATTCACATCTATGTTGTTCCTGGTTTTCTGCAGCTATCCTAGGGTCTGCACTTAATGCCAGGAATGGTCACCAAAACCAGTGACCTGAAACAAATATTTCAGTATCTGGTTAGAAAACAAATACCAAAACCGTAATCATGAGTAGTTTCATTGGGAAAGATGATGCTAAGTGTTGCTTGTGACAGCTGGGAGTTCATCTGTTGGTAGTATCTAATACAAGATATAGTGTGTGTTGTCATGGGTCTTCTATTTTTTTTTTTTTTTTTTTATATCATGTTTGAACCTGAGGCAAAAAGTAAAATGGGGAGAAAAGAATGATACTTCAGGTAACTTAAATCCATTTAGAGCAGCCCAACTGACATCCTCTTCCTCCTCCCCATCCCCAAAAAGCAAAGCCAGAGGTTGCAGAGGGAAAGGGAATGCATTCAAACCACGTGCACTGCAGGAGAAATCAGGAAGGCTGCCTCCCCAAGAGAGCAGGTTTGCTCTCCCCAGCACCAGCTGAGAGTACAAAGAGCGAGCTACGGGCACAAGTGCGTGTTCAGGGAACTTCTGCAGTAGGAGGGGGAAATTCAAAGAGGACATTTCAGTAATGGTCACTCTAGCTTTCTCCTACATCTGAGATTTGCAAGCATTTCCTCCCCACTTTTTTCAAAGCCGAATTTCTTTCATGCTTCCACATAATCTAGATGCACAAGTAAAAACATTTTGTAAGAGGTAGAAATACAGCCGGGGGGTTGATGCATCCATTGCAAGGGTTGTTTTTTTTATCTGTCTGAAAACTATCGTATACTCACTGCATTTAGTTGCGGTTGTACCAACAGTCAAAGGTAAACTTTTCTTTGTTGGTGCTAATTAGTGTATGTGTTTATTAGTGGTAACAAAAACATGAAGCAGGATTAGGGTCAGAAGACATGCAAACTGCAATAAAACTACTAATTCAACAGGTGTCTCATCTATGTGGGATTATTGAGTTATTGTCAAATCCTTGCTAGTCCTACAAGTTGGACTGAGAACAGTACCTGAATCAGACATTAAAAGCATATTTGTCTTCCAAAGTCAGAATAATTACCACTCATCCTAATTTAATTTACAGTAGAAAGCCTCAGTAATGCAAAACAGCACCAGCACCGCTGCTTCTCACCGTGACTGATAAATTCTTGGTCTCCAAACTCCTTTTTAATGTTAGGCAGCTTTTGCTATTCAAAAATTGGTTTTGTAGCCTTACAAGTGCATGGTTTTTAAAAATAGACTTCATTAAGGTAGCAGGATAAAATTTGGACAAACCAATAAATTTTGGACTTTAATTAAATTAGTATGTTATTTCTGAAGGAACAGACTTTCAAGGATATGGGTTTCGATATAATTCCTTGGTACGTGTTGTTTCTGTCAATAAAATTTGGTTATGGAAACAATGAGTTACCCCCTTTTTCACCAATTATAGAAAAATAACATTTTACGTAAGAAAGGTGTCAACCCTACTTGGCAAGTTCTTCTGTTGTTGATAAATGATTATTCAAACATTTAACCCTCATTCAACTCTGCAAATGTCATTGGCAGTGGAGGAATACCTGGCCTCCTGACCCGTGCAGCTGAAATAGATTCTACAATAGGATAACTTAAATTTACATTCTTAAATGGCACGTGGAGGTATTTTTTGCTTTAACAGATGCAGTTTCTCCAATAATTGAGCCTATGAATCATTCCCCTTTTGAGTATTAACACAAACCACCTCAGAGGTCTGCTGCTGGAAGTAAGGAGAGGGAGTGGGTTGCAATTAGAGCTGCATAAACAAGTAGGGGCTTTTGGGTCAGTGGCTAAACTGGAATATCTGAGACTCAAAGCGAAATTCTCTTGGATTTGTTTTCTCAGTAAAATAAGGAAGAGATCTCCTTACCTGCAATTGTTTCGCTGGACTCAAAAGCAGAAAGTTTACCTTGTTTTAGCATTCGTTTGGCAATATTCAAAACAAATGTCAGCTACATGTCGAAGTATTTTTGATGTTCCTATTTTTTCTTCTTTGGTCACCAATACATGTTAAATCTGCACTGAATTAATGAAAGCTTTCTCTACTTGTTTCCTCTTCCCAAGGGAGTAATTTTTCAACAAAATACCTGCTGAAGTGCACTTATAACTCCAGCTTCAGTTGCAGAACTAGTGTCAGCAGTAGGTCTTCTGGCCTTTGAACAGGTTGGGTGTTGAAATCCTTGTCCAAAGGATGATGAATTCAGACGACCTGCATTGACCCCTCTTGATTAAAGATTTAGCCTGTTTCCTGCATGTTAAGAGCCTGATCCAGGAGAGGCTCTGATTTCCCTCGGTTGGGCCTGGGGTTGCTGCTCACAGAGCTGGGGTTGCTGCCTGGGGTTCTGTTGCACCAGGTGCTGCCCAGGTGTAGAGGATAAGGCTGGTCCCTGCTGCGGGGAGGTGGAATTGCCTCTCCAGGGGTGCAGGTAGGTGATGATGAAGGAGACAAGCAGCCAGGACCCCCAGGATGGTGGGCAGTCACCACTGCATGGGGTGTGATGGCAGTGATGTCCAGGTGCCAAACAACTGTCAGCTTTGTGTCACTGCTAAAGAGAGAGAGGCTTGAAAGGAGGATTCAAAAGGGGATGAGGCGCTCCCTGTAAACACTGGCTCACGCCTGTGGGGCAGAATGGCAGGGATAGAAATGCCTGTTTGAAACTTCCAGTGGGCCACAAAAGTTGATAGTGCTCCCCTAAGGGCAGGACAGCACATCTCCCTGCCCCCTCTACACCCTTTATGCCTATTGCTGTAGCAGTTCAAGCCATCCTGTTGTATAGGAAAGCTGAAGAAGAATTGCTGGTTAGATGAAGAAAAATAAACACAAAAATATTGTGTGCAGCGCTGGTGCTGACTGGTCCAGAACTAGTTTTCCAGTGTTTGTGGGGCCCTGGAAAATGGGAGAGGTCAGAAATTCAAACCACCTCCTTTCTGCCAGTGTGTTAGGATGACTGGCCAAAGAGATGCTAGTCAAGTAAATGGGATTCCTTTGTGGTTTGAATGGGCATCCATCTGGATCTGGGGGACAGCAGGATCAAGCATACTGAGCCTTATTCTGGGTTTTTCTTTTTCCTCTGGTTCTCTGGTGTGGCCCAGCTACCAGGTTCAGGTCAAATGTTGGTTCCCTGAAGTTTTCTTGCACGGGAATCGAAGTCGTGATTTCTTCCAGTTTTTGTAGAGCGGCACAGTAGTGTTTGGGATCTCGTGGAAGTGCACAGCCCCAGTCCCCAGCCTGCACATCTGTGCAACCCTTAAAGCAGTCCCAGCTCACTTGCTACGTGCTTCCTAAAGCACTCTTCTCACAATGCTTTTAGGACAACAGGGAAGCATGTCTATGCATGAGTTCATGCACATGTAGTTTTTAGCGGTGAAAAGGGTTGTTTGCTTTAATTAGAGCTAACTTATTTAACAAAAAGGCTTTATGCATTCATTGGTGTGGCTGCCAAACTTGTAAACTGGGTGATTCAATAATTCTTCTTGTATTTTGATGATTGCTGTGAAACAAGATAATGCAAGAAAACTTCTTCAATGTTGAATTGTACATGTGGAATATTTGACTTAATAGATTCATTAAAATACTTAATTTTTAGCCTTGCCCATTCAGGAGGAAGGTTAAAATCGCAACTTGGGTTGACACAGAATTTTAGTCAGAAATACTATGTATTACATTACCACATCAGAATATTTTAGCACTTATTAAAAAAAAAAAGGCAAAGCAGAAAGAGGAAACTCTTGAAGAGATTTTATGTTCTATAAAGCCCCAAACAAAAATCTTTGCATGACGGTTTCTTTTTTATTTAGATTTATTGTCTAAAGTTCTAAAATGTACTCAGTACTATATGAAAGGCCCCTGAGCAGATACTTAACATTGGTGTTAAGGGGAGGGTGAATGCTAAGCTGACATAGAATTGTCTAGGTTGGAAGGGACATTTAAGATCATCAAGTCCAACCATCAACATAACGCTGCTGAAAACCACCACTAAATTATGTCCGTCAGCACCATGTCTACCTGTCTCTTAAATACCTCCAGGGATGGTGACTCAACCGCTTCCCTGGGCAGCATGTTCCAGTGATTGATAACCCTTGCAGTGAAGAAATATTTTCCTAATATCCATCCTAAACCTCCCCTGGCAGCACAACTTGAGGCCATTTCCTCTTGTGCTGTTGCTTGACATATCCCTCCTCTTGTGAGAAAAGACCCCCACCTCACTACAACCTCCTTTCAGGTAGTTGTAGAGAGCAGTAAGGTCTCCCCTCAGCCTCCTCTTTTCTAGGCTACAACCCCAGTTCCCTCAGCTGCTCCTCGTAAGACTTGTGCTCAAGACCCCTCACCAGCTTCACTGCTCTTCTCTGAACATGCTCCAACACCTCAATGTCCCAAAACTGAACACAGTATTTGAGGTGGGGCCTCACCAGTGCTGAGTACAGAGGGACAATCGCTTCCCTAGTCCTGCTGGTCACACTATTTCAAATACAAGCCAGGATGCTGTTGACCTTTGCCAATCGATTCAGCCTGTCCAGATCCCTCTGCGGACCCTTCCTACCCTCAAGCAGATCAAAACTCCTGCCCAACTTGGTGTTGTCTGCAAACTTACTGAGGGTGTACTCGATCCCCTCATCCGGATCATTGATACAGGTATTAAAGAGAACCGGCCCCAATACTGAGCCCCGGGGAACACCACCGGCCGCCAACTGGATTTAACTCCATTCACCACAACTCTCCAGGCCCAGCCTTACAGCCAGTTTTTTACCCATCCAAACCATGAGCAGCGACTTTCTCCAGAAGAATGTTGTGGGAAGGGGTGTCAAAGGCTTTACTAAAGATAAACTAGGTTTACTAGGTAAACAACATCCACAGCCCTTCCCTCATCCACTAAACAGGTCATGTTATCACAGAAGGAGATCAGATCTGTCAAGCAGGACCTGCCTTTCATAAACCCATGCTGACTGGGCCTGATCACCTTGTTGTCCCGCATGTGCCATGTAATGTCACTCAGGATGATCTGTTCAATGACATCCCTAGGCACTGATGTCAGACTGACAGGCCTCCGTAGTTCCCCAGATCCTCCTTATGGCCCTTCTTGTAGATGGTGTCATATTTGCTAGCCTCCAATCAACTGGGACCTCCCTGTTTTGCCAGGACTGCTGATAAACGATGAAAAGTGTCTTCGTGATCTCATCTGCCATACAGAACTGTTGCAAAGCAACATGGATAAAGTCAAAGAAAATAACTCAACTTCACTGTTCTGATAACTTAAACTCTGTGTCATCAGCTCAGTCCTTAGGTTACCTGCTCACAGCATATCCAGTTGCATGCCAAGCTGTGATCTCTTCTGCCTGGGGATCTGTCCTGACCCCAAAGCTTTGACCTTTGCTCATTTAGATGGAAAGTATCTGAAATGCAAGTTTGCCCAAGCACTCTGAACTGTGCCAAACTGCACAATGTCTCTTAAAATTCAGGTTTCTGAGCCCATAGTTTAGAGTTGTAAACCAATAGTACAAATCTGATCTCTTTTTAGATGAGCCTGTAACTTCACAGCTCCCTAATTTATGAAATAATAGTCCCTGGGCTCCTCTCCTTAGAGCGTTGTGTTATAAACAATTGCCAACTGATCTATTTTCCTTTCTACTTAGCAGTAGGAAACAAAACTGAAGTTGCTTTGCACCTGGTGGGACAGAAGGGAGTTCCAAGGCTAGGGATGACACAATATGCATTCTCCGTTGTAGGCAGCAGAAACAAAATGTGTATTTTTAGACTATTAATAAGCTATGACCTCGAAGAAAAATAAGAGATGCCCTGGAAGTGCTAGCTGTAAGGACAAGGGGTGGGGGTGTGTTTTGTTGTATATTTAAGGGAGGAAAAACCTGGCAACCAACTACTGTAGTGAACTGCTTATCTCAGAAAAGGATGAAAGAGCTATAGTCAAATGTTGGTGAGATGTTATCAACTTCTCTTTGTGAGTGCATCAGTGTCTGGTGGCATATATCCTTCTTCATAGGCAGGAAAGACAGATGACTTCAGTATCATCAAAATCAGCTTGACACATCATCACTATTTTCCCTCTGGGGAATTACCAATGAAAGGTCCACTGGAGACCAGTTTGTAACATCCTGTAAGTGCATGAGGGCTGCTGGGTGCTTGCTGCCCTCCTCAACAGAAAGACACTTTGTTTCATGGACCTGGCTGTGGAAGAAGAAGCAGAAATTGTGAGGAATCATGCAGAATGTGTTCCCCAAACTTAAATATGGATGTGGTTACATTAAATGGAAATACCATATTAATATTACCAACCAACTGCATCAGGTTTTATTTAATTTGTGGTCTGGTTTGGTAACACAATAATAATTAAAGTGCACTGTCCTCATTAGAAGAAAGGAAAGGTTTGTTGTACAAAAGACTAATTAGATTACTTATACCCTCAATGTCAAGAGCTTTTGAAATCAAAGCAATAACTATGTATAATTCATGAGAGGCTTGTTTTTCTTCCATGTGTAATTACTAATCCAGAAAACAGCCACAAAATGAATTGTGATGTACCTTTGAGGAGCCTGTAGCTCCTCAGCTGTGGATTAATGAAATAAATAAGGCCTTATCCACTTAAAAAAAAACCCCTAAACTGAGGTAGAAAGGGTCACAGGGAACCTAGACCGTTCTTCCTCTGCAAAGCAAGAGAGACTACATTCTTAAGCCCTCTTCATGACATGCTTGCTGGTGCCCCCTCCCTTTCTCTTCCACTCCTCTTGAAAACTGTCTAGTACGGTCCCAGCATAGCGATCAGACACAGATCTGATGATGTTACCAGTACTCGGTAAACATCCCACACAGTATGGGTTTATTTAGCTGGGGAGGGAAAGAAAAAAGTCAAACGCAAATAGAAGAACCATGTAGTTGAGGTACATCTTCAGAAAAACACCAAAGCTATTACCTTGGACTCTTTCCTGTTGAGACTGTGGAAGGTTTCCCTCCTGATTTTAATTGTGTAATTATAAAATTTTACTCAGGTGTTGTATTTTAGCATGCTCAATCTGACAAAGCTAACAAAAAGTCAGAGCACACTGAGTGTTTAGTAATACAAAGAAGTAAATCACATGGAGGATGCCTATTCAGTCATGTAACTCCGTATCAGTTTTTGCCTCCTGGGAATGAAATGAAGGAGTCCTAGTGAAGCCAGAAGTAACTAGTGATACATTGTCTGATGGCCAAAAGATGACTGAAGGAGCTCTGGGCTAGATCCAATGCAGCTACAATGCTTTAAGGCAATTGTTTTATGTCCGTCTATGTTAGCAGAGGATTTAATCCTCCATGTTCAGATGACATCACTCTGGAAAAGCACTTCTAGACCAAAGTGATTTTCTCCCTCTCCTCCCCAACCACCTTTGAAGAGTAATAAAAGAATGGCAATGTCAGCTGGCTTTTTTGCCCCCAAGGTGCATGAGAACTGCCTTTTAACTGTCCCTGTGCTGCATAGCTCTGGCACTGGCCCATGCTGTAGCCTGGCTAGAGAATCTGCTCCTATTGAAATGCTCTCATCCTCCTGGCCAGTGTTGTAACAAATGCTCATTGGCATGGGGCTGGTAAACAGTGTTGCAGCAGGGAGCTGAGGGTCTGGGGGCTCTTTAAGTCAGATACAAAAATAAGACCATGAAAGGTTAATCTTTTCAGATAGATGCAATCTGCTGTACAGCTTCCTAAATCTGACCAGCTCTCTGAACACCCAGCCAGAGCCATGCAGGCACTGGGTCTGTTGCGCAGGGAGACCCACACTACACATCCTGGAGGGTAACGAATAGGGCCTTCTCAGGGCCAGGGAAAGAAAAGGATAGGATACTGCAAATATATAACCATGCTTGCCATTGCAGTGGAGAACAGATGTGTCTGAGAGTTATCAGAGGTGCAATTACTGAATGGTTAAGTGTAAAGTGGCTCTGTTGTTGCCCTGAACTCTTAAGAAGGAAAAAAAGCCTCTCTCCTGTTGATTTCCTCAGTGTATGTCCCAGTTACGCAGGCTGTGTGCTAGGGGGTCGGGATTTAAGCCAGTGTTTGGCAACTCCAGAAATCAAAGACTTAACACTTTGACTCGTTTGCAAGTATTGTATAATGAGCTCTGAGAATTCCTCTTTAGTCTGAGTTTGCTCTCATAAGGAGTTCTGTAGTCCATGTATATTAGGGCAGCATAAATGACAGATGAGTCAAAGCCTTTTTCAGTCTCTTCTCTTTTGAACCTGAAGAAGAATTGTCTGACTTGACTGTCTATGCTCTCCTGAAATTAATTAGAGCTTTACTTCCACTACTTCAAGTCTCAGTGAAAGTTTGTTTCCTACTCATCACGACAACAGTGAAAAGCTTCTTAAACAGTATTTATCATCAAGTTCAGCACTTCCTGGTTCCACAAAAAAATTCAAAGGTGAGAGTTTGGGTTCCTTTTCCCCTGCCCCGACCCTGTTTCCAGATTCTAGGATGGTAACTAAAACCCTGAAGCTAGAAGAAAATTCTGTAGAGAACTCTGATTCAGCCTTGTTGAGTGAAGAGGGGACACATCCACTAAGCTAAAGACTACAAAACCAAGCCAGATCCTAACTGAAGTATGCTTCAAGGCTCTTGGTGTGTGAGCCTTATAACTGTGTGGAATAGACATTGATATGTTTGGGGGTTTTTATCCTCATTTTCGCTATTTTGAAAACTTTTTTTTTTTTTAAATTTTGAGGTGTGTTTCAGACATTAGTTTTGAAAAGCACCTGATATTGGTCTAACTCCCATTGAAGTCAGCAGGACCTTCAGGTCATGAAGTGACCACAAACCAAACTCACCGGAGTCACCAGTTGTGATGCAAAAGAAAAGAGAATGGTTCTACTGGGGAAAAAGGTGATTCCTTGGGACTCAGAAAAGCTGCTTTGGTGGCAGACTTCTAGTGTGGTATCAACACATGACTTCTCCAGTGCTTCAGTTACCCTTGCTTCATAGAGAGGATATTTCCTTACCCAGCAGGAAATTATCTAAGATACCTGGCGAGTAAAACAGCCTTATGAACGCTGACTCTTACAACTGGCTAAGGTCACGCTTCTCTCTAGTGTAACTGTGACTGAAGGGCTCTGCAGTGGTAACAACATTTTCTGGCACAACCTTGAAATCAGGGCTACAAGCACCAGACTTGAAATCTCAGTAAGAAGTAATGGCATGACTGTGTGTCTCTATTCACAGTGCAGTTCTGGCACTGTAGCTGAATCACACCTTGATATTCCTGCAGATGGCAGTGGTACATGTTCTGGACATGGGACACCTCCAAAAGTTGTGCTCTTTCCCTTCTGAAAAATGAAGTTACAGCTCTTGCTGCAGTAAGAAATATTTTCTTGGAGTTCTGCTTTAGGACTTGCAGCAGATCCTATGACTGCCTGCCTGACACCAGCCAAAACAGTCCCTTCCTGAAATCCCCTCCGAAAGGAAAAGCAGAAACTCTGATATTGGCAATGTCTGTCTGAAAGGTGAGGAGGAATGAGAATTAAATCTGAACAAGAACTTTGAGCGAGTAAAATGCAGCCTGCTTCTTGCTATGTCATTATTCAGGGTTATCTACCCCTGAATAGTGGGGGAAGTCACGCAAACAAGTGCCTCTTTGTGTCCCATTTCTTTAACAATTAACAAACTAAAGACAAACACAGGCTATCCAAAGTTGTACTGTTCATAATGCTAAATAGCAGATGCTTCCTCATAACAGTTTTTATAAGGACAGCTAAATAAGGGCAGGGGGAAGTGCAAGGCTGTTTCAACTATCCTTTTAAATCTATATGCTTATATACATATTTTTCATTTTTTTATGTATGTAACTGTATATTTAAAACTTTTGGGGCTACATTTGGGGCTACAAATTGGACATGCCTTTTTTAGATTTGAGTTTGTTCACTGGGTGGATCTTCCCACAGAGAGCCAACCCCACTGTTAATTAAAGAGCTTGTCAGTCCTGCCTGACAATCTCAGCTTTTGCTGAGAGCAGCAGGAATTAATATTTTCCTCTTCCCTGATCTGACTCTGGTTTAAAATAAAATAAATAACTGATTGAAACATAGATTTCTTACAATTAGAATTTAGGCTCTGCTGTGCCAAAGTACAGTGGCATACCTGACTGGTTTTGGTGATACACTCCTGCTAGGGATCACTTAAAGAGTGGATCCAATGCTTAAATACTTATAAAATCTAATCCTGCAGAAATCTTGCTTTGCATGGTTGCTGTCTCTCTTGCCTATCCTCCTCTTAGCTCCATTACAGTAAGCAGTATAAACTATACTTTCTTCCACGTGTCTCTTAAAATGCCTCTTGGTATGAAGGCAGAATCAAGAGGAACACTTCATGTGGATTATACTGTGAGCTCTGCTGCTGTATAATGAAGGAAGGAAAACTGGGAAAGGAAGGATTTGAGTAGAAAAAGGAAAATGTCGTGGGGGAAAAAACTTTCCAGAGTGGGATTTTGAGCTACAAATAAGCCTTTTGCACTATGAAAGTGTTCAAATGATAAGGAATAAATGAAGGAGACTTTTTATTTTTCAACGGTGCACGGATTTGTGTTCTCCCACCTCGAAGAAGACCCAAGTGCCAAGTCGGAATAATGATAGACGGGTATTTGTATGTGAACTTGAGATAAAACCACAAGGGAGAGGGTGGGGAGGTGGGGAACGTAGCAAGTCTCTTGAGAACATATTCTCCTCTAACAAGAAAACAAGATGAGTCCTGAGCAGAGCTACCCCATATTAAGAAAAAAAGGGGCAAATTCAAAAGGGTCAAGTTCCAATCAGTGCTCATCTGAATCCCTAAAGCTGCACATGACAAAGAACTTTACTCTATTTAGATCTCATCAAAATCTTTTCACTTCTCACCAGGAAAAATGTGATTCTGATCATCAGCAGCCTCTATTAAATTCTGGTTCTGTGCTATCATATTTGTCATTTTACGAGCTGGTGCTTGGTGCAAAAATAGAAATATTAATGCATGCTGATGCTTGTATTGGATCTAGCATACAAAGGAGCAGTTCAAGAGACAGACGCAACTGGCAGGCTGCCATTTAGAGATGAGAAAATAATAATTCAGATGTGATAAGAAAGCTACAAATAACCTGTATATGAGAGCAGTAAAATTCTTGTCTGCATTAATACCTTGCTCTTTCTGTATTACTCCAAGTCCAGGGTGTGTATTTTTGCAAAGCATATGTGTTCAGTTGAATGAAAAAGTTTGTGTTTTAACCATAGTGTAATTGCCAGAGATGGATGGAGTTCCTTGGTGGTGGGGAGGGACTTAAATTTCAGCTGCTCAGGTTTCAGAATTGGCTGGTTACTGTTAGGCTTCCATGTAACTGATGCAAAACACAGATAATGGGCCAGGCTGGAGGCAAGGAGGGGAAAGGTTATTAGTAGATTAGTCCTGCATGTGCATTTATTTCTGCTCTCAGCAACTACAGCAGTCGCTGCCGCTTGCTGGGGATTTTGTTTCCCTGGGAGAGGCGGCCGTTAGAAAAAACAAACCTGCGGCTAGTAGTACAGCTTGTCTGCTAAAAAGACAAAGCACAATTGTTGTGAGAAATGCTACCTTTATAATGAGCACTTACATTACTCCTGGAACTTGGCTCTTCACTAGCTCTTCTCTGAACACACAAACTTCGCAACCGTATACTTGCACGTACCTGGACAGTTGGTGAGAACAATTGTGCTGTTCCCCCCCGCCCCAGGAAAACACAAGACTCCAAATACGTTTGTTAGAGGAGGTCTGTATCGTTTGTAAGGTACTGTTCCATTAAACAGAAAAATACTGAAGTCTTCAATTAAATTTAACCAGCATATATTGCAAGAAGCAAACTTTAAGAGAAATACCAGCTGCCGGGCAGGTAGAACTCTCTCTGACGGTGTCTGAGTTGCTGTTCCACTCCATGGTGGTAGCTGGGAAGGAGGTGAAGGGAAGGAGGGGGAGGAAAAACCTGACCAAGAACTACAGCTAGGAGGAAAGACAAAAGAATGGATGGGAGATGTGTGTAACACTGGGAGAGGACTACAAGTGTTGCTGTCATGCCATAATTAGCATTACAGGTCTTAATTTAGGGCAAACATGCCTTCCTGGTGCCATACAACTGTGTCCTGCATCACCTGTGTAAACATTCCTAGAACAACATAAAGTTCTCTTGTGGAGGAGATGCCCATTTAGAGTTTGCATCAGAAATACGTATTCAAAAAAATATGATCAAATTTTTGGTTCAAAGTAAGATGCATGAGTATATTCGGGGTGCTGTGATTCCTGTGCCATTCATATGATGAAGCTATCTGAGGAGAACCTCATCTATGACTTGTTTCTGCTTCATTGGAGAACTAATACCCTCCAGGTCTGATAACTGTTATGACTAACAGCTTGTTGGAAATACTGAAAATAGCTCATGGAGAGGGAAAAGGAGTGGAATCAAAGGAGACAATTTTCCAAAACAGAGCTTCTGCAGGACCAAGGAGGTATTTTCTGAAAGTTTGCTTTGATCCTGTTTCTAGTGAAAAATACTGTGTGAAAGAAAACTGCATGACTTTTAAGATTGAAAAAAAAATAATAATCTTTAAAGGTATTGAATCCTCATTTTCTTATTTATCTGAACAGAAATACTTCTACTTGACTTAGTTGTCTCTGGAAAAAAAAACCCTAAGGTTAAGATGGACGTCTATTGATATCTTCTTGCTTCTACAATAAGACCTGTCATTCACTAGGTAACATTTTTTTTTTAATGCAATGTATATGTATTTTCTTATTGATATTATTATGATGAAGCACATCATAGAATCGTTTAGGTTGGAAAAGACCTATAAGATCATCAAGTCCAACCATCAACATAACACTGCCAAAGCCACCACTAAATTATGTCCCTCAGCACTGTATCTACCTGTCTCTTAAATACCTCCAGGGATGGTGATTAAACCACTTCCCTGGGCAGCATGTTCCAATGCTTGATAATCCTTTTGGTGAAGAAATTTTTCCTAATATCTGATCTAAACCTCCCCTGGCGCAACTTGGGGCCGTTTCCTTTTGTCCTATTGCTTGCCCTATCCCTCCTCTCGGGAGAAAAGAGGCCCACCTCGCTACAACCTCCTTTCAGGTAGTTGTAGAGAGCAGTAAGGTCTCCCCTCAGCCTCCTCTTTTCTACGCTACAACCCCAGTTCCCTCAGCTGCTCCTCATAAGGTTTCTTCTCCAGACCCCTCACCGGCTTCATTGCCCCTCTCTGAACACGCTCCAGCACCTCAGTGTCCCTCCTGTAGTGAGGGGCTCAAACCTGAACACAATATTTGAGGTGGAGCCTCACCAGTGATGAGTACAGAGGGACAATCACTTCCCTAGTCCTGCTGGTCACACTATTTCATATACAGGCCGGGATGCTGTTGGCTGCCTTGTCCACCTGGGTACGTTGCTGGCCCATATTCAGCTGGCTGTTGGACAACACCCCCAGCTCCTTTTCTGCTGAGCAGCCTTCCAACCACTCTTCCCCAGGCCTGTAGCGCTGCATGGGGTTGTTGTGACTCAAGTGCAGGACACAGCACTTGGCCTTGTTGAACCTCATACCATTGGCCTCAGCCCATTGATCCAACCTGTCCAGATCCCTCTGTGGAGCCTTCCTACCCTCAAACAGATCAACACTCCCACCCAACTTGTTGTCTGCAAACTTACTGAGGGTGCACTCGATCCCTTTGTCCAAATCACTGATAAAGATATTAAAGAGATCAGGCCCCAGTACTGAGCCCTGGGGAACACCACTTGTGACCAGCCGCCAACTGGATTTAACCCCAACCATCACAACTCTTTCGTAATGTCCTTTGGTAGCTCAGTGAAGCTCAGTTGTGTTTACTGTATAAAAAAGTGGAACTATTGTGGTAGATGAGAGCCACTAAGATGTTTTTAATCTGTGAACGGTATTTGCCTCAAGAACTCTTTCATGTGTGTAGAATCGCTGTGGATAGGAGTAGGATGTGCTTGTTAGCTGTTGTCAATATCTTGTTTAAATTGCTCTTTTCTGTCTCTGTAATTTCCTTTTTGAGGGCCTGGTTTTCTAAGGAAACAAGGCTTATGCAATCATGTGATTTGGATGTGGTCATGCATCTGTCTGTCCTGCTGTGGCAGCTTTTTAACCCACTAGCAAATTTTAACCAAATTAGAGCAACAGCAGTCTCTGAGTAATTTATATATTCTTATAAATTGATGAAAATCAAGAGCCTGTTACAGAGGGGAGTGAAAGAGGCTCTGAGTGCCCCTGACAAGGCAAAGCCCCTCTACTGAGGACTCAGCTCTTACAAGACCACAAGAAGAGTGATTTTTACGTTATGCGTACCCCAAATCTGGGAAAAACCTCACTTAAAATTCACAGTTTGCTACCAGTGAACTCAGCTCCCAGATAAAATCCATAGCAACGCAGGTTCCGTTAGCTCCTCTGCTCGCAGAACTATTTGGTTTGTGTATGTGACCTTGGTCAAGGGGAATCTAGATCCAAACACTGCCTGTGCATTACTAATACCTTGTGAATTTAGAAATATCTGGATTAGGCGTGAAGAAATAATCATAAAAATGTTGCATTTTATGATTCATTAAGCTTTCAGTTGACACTTCATGACATAACAAATAGAAGTGCACAAAAAGCATTTCTCGAGCCCTTTATTAATTGCTCTGTTTCTGGGAAATCTGTTTGGAAAGTGGCCTGTTAGTGCCTCCTCCTCCCCTCTCTTCCAACAGCAGGCAGCTTTTTCACCTCTAATGAAGTTTAATCAACACAAAAAAAGTGGTAGGTGTTCCAGGTCACAGGCATTGTGGTGACTCAAACATTGAGTGAGTGATTTTGACAGGGCAGAAAGCACTTTGCAAACCTTCCCTTGCTCCTCTAGGATGAGCATAGGTAGAAACACGGGCTCCTTGCTGCACTCTGTGCATCAGTTTTGTCTTGATGGGGGTAATTTGTTGCTTCATTTTTGCATAAACAAAACTGTGACTGAAATCACCCTTTTGGCACATTATTGCTGTTTGAATTCTCATTCTGTTGTTCAGCACTTCAATAGTTCTGAAAAAAAATTAACCACAGTGATTCACCTGTTATTTTATGTAAAGCTATGCTATGAGCTGTTTATGTTATATCTTCCTGAGATGTTAAATATATTTTCATGATACAAGTCCAGTCAAAGATGATATTTCTTATAAAACATTGTTTAATGTCTTACAGTATTATTACAGAGCTGATAATTGTGAAGTTTTCCTATTATTTTTGATATGCAAAATTAGCGGTTCTACTATTACTTCCTTGTTGAGGAAAAGTCTTAAAAGGGAAAACTGAGAACATACTCAGTTTTATATTTATAATATTTTATACCTGAAACAAAACTGCTGTTCTCATCTATGGCTGTAAGAAAGCTTGCACACTGAAAACATTTCCCTTTCGTGTTGTCCGTCTCCCAGTTACAGTACTGATGGAAAGTAAGAACATTCCCCTAGCAGTCACTTGAGTTCTGCTGGTTTTCTTTAGCAGGTGGGGACTCTTTATACATCTGTCACCTACCTCTTGCTTCACTTAAATCTCTGGGTGCGGATGAAAGTTGAGCTGAGACAGTTTTTGTTCTGTGTATAGCTCCTTTGTGTTCACTAAGGACTTACAAGTCTTATGAGGAGCAGCTGAGGGAGCTGTGGTTGTTCAGCCTGGAGAAAAGGATGCTGAGGGGAGACCTTCTCGCTCTCTACAACTGCCTGAAAGGAGGTTGTAGTGAAGTGGGAGTCAGTCTCTTCTCCCAAGTAACAAGTGATAGGACAAGAGGAAACTGCCCCTAGTTGCACTAGAGGAGGTTTAGATTGGGTATTAGGAAAAATGTCTTCACTGAACAGGTTGCATTGGAACAGGCTGCCCAGAGAAGTGGATGTCAAGCTGAGGGACACAGTTTAGTGGTAACTTGGCGGTGGCAGGCTTACAGTTGGACTTCATGATCTGAAAGGTCTCTTCCAACCAAAATATTCTATGATTCCATGATTCTATTCTGTGGTTCTGTGACTGGAGATTGATAACTTGCATCCCTCCAACAATATTGCCCATGCGCCGGCGGTAAATGGAGGTCAACCACTGAAGTGGGCCACTTCTCAGAGGTGCACTATTAGCTTTGCTACCAGCTGCAGGTGACAGGGTTCAATAGCAAGTTACAGTCTGAAGGCTTCTTGACTGTGTTGCAATAGGATTACTTGAGCAGTGTTGTATTATTTCCACACCCCCTCCATGAGGACAGCTTTCTATTTTTTGCTATTAGGTAAACCACGCTGCCTGGAAAGATGTCTATATTAAGATGACATATTATATGCTGTTGGGAAATAGATTTGCATCTGATTGGCTTGTTCTTAGACGATTAGAGACTAACCATATACGAAAGTATTTCTTCAAATGTCATATCTTATGTTTAATGTACAACTTGAAAAGGAAGGCTCTGCTAAGAGCTCTCTTCAAAGATGCTTAAAAACTTCCACAGGAATTGAATGCAGGCAGGGAATGATGCCTGACCCCCAAATGCTCTTGTAAAACTAATTAGTATGTGTAAAAGGATGCTCTTGGCTTCTGTAGCTCTTTACCTTCTGTTCTGTTTACAAGAATGTCTCCTGGCTGGCTCAGAAGAGCTGGCTGCCAATGGGAATATTAGTGCAACAGGGGGGAGAACAACTGGAAAGACCCAGTACGTTCTCCCACAATCCCAGGGATGCTCTTTAAGCAGGGAGAGGGGCCTGCATTCTGCAGCCTTCAGCATAGTCTGCTGGGAAAGCAGCTATCCTGTGATAGCCAAAAAAAAAAAAAAAAAAAAAAAAAAAAAAAAAAAAAATCTATGAAGGCCTTTTAAGAGAAAGGGATAGGAATAGGTTTGCACTGCCATCTTCAGCCCCAGGAAAAAATGGAGCCCTTTCATGTAATAAGCAGAGCAGGTGGCTACATGGGGTATCCCACAGTCTGCTTACAGCAGCCAGGGCAGAAACTGGGGCATGGGGACGCCAAAGATCTTCATAGGAAAGGTGCTTCTACGCCTCTTCACACCGCACTGAACCACTCACCAGTCACACGGGAAGAGACGAGCGATTTGCTCCATGCAGCTACTTATGGGTACTACAGACGGAAAATGCATAACCTCTGCAAGGCATGGCAGGACAACGGAAATATAGAAGGAAAGTAACTGATGGTGAAGTAAGACCTGTGCTGGGGAGAGAAGTCCGAAAAAAAAAAAAGGGCTGCTTGGAGTCCTAAAAGGGAAAGTGAACAAAGAGCAGAGGGAGAGCCTGGAAAGACAGAAGGAAATTGGGGACAACAGATCCACAAGTCTGCATTTGAAGTCTGAAAAATTGGTTGTGGTTTTCCCCTCTAATACAAATATCTCTTTCCTTAATGCAGGAACAGTTTCACTAGCAGTCAGAAGATACATGATCTGGTAATGAAGTGCTTAATCAGCTTTTAAGGTTTTCCATGAAGTAGAAATACACCTCCACCAGAGAAAGGTATCATTATTATTGATTTACATTGCTGTGATTTTTGGCCTCTTCAAAAATCTTTTAGTCACTTCTTGGAGAACGTGGAGCATGAAGTACTCTGTAGAGGTTAGTGGGATATTTGCATTATTAACCCCTCCTGTTGCAAGTTCTGGAACAAACTTATCTTAGAATTTTACAAAGGACTCCACTGGAAGTCCAAAAGTGTCTTAAAAATACAGTAATACTGCTTTACATGAAGCCACACTTCTCTGGAAATCTAACTGCAGAATGAACAGTCACATTACTGTAAAGCTGAATAGCTTTAAATACAAAATGCTGAATTTCCAAAAGCTGCTATCAGTGGCCTTTCTGTTTTATGCACTATTAAACTGGTGTGCAACAGGCTGTCGCTGAACATTTGTTCCGCATTTTGCTGAATGAAGGATGAATGTGAGGCAGCTAAGGTACCTTCCCTGCAGAAAGTAAAGATGAAGAAATCAGGAGCTGCTACAGGGATTGAAAAGGAGAGGTGTGGGCTACCAGCCGTGTGTGCTGCTGCTTTGGGGATTGTGAGAGAAGGAAGCAAGATGCTGGAGCTTACTGAAATTGCCACAGCTATTATATAAGCCATTTAAAAAAAAATAAATAAAAAATTTCTAAGCTGTTAGCTATGCAGACTTTACTGCTGGTAGCGGGGGGGGGTGGGTTGGGATCCTCATTTGCAATCAGGAGAGGTTTGATAGTGGATGGATGTTCTTGGAAGACAAATCATCAGTAACGGCTACCAGGAGTTACAATCAGCCTCGAGAGTCTGGCTAAGCAAAAGCATGTACGAACCGTGTCACCTAATCACACCAGTCATGAAGCCGCTCTTTAGCTGAATGTCGTGTGGCACTTGCATCAAATCTGTTGGATAAAGGAATCTGACCTCTCTGGCTAACAATCCGGCACCCTTCACACCCCTAGGTCTACTTACCTAGGAGCTGTGTGGGAAAAGCTGGGTGAAATATTCCAAAAAGAAAGATGGCATTAAAGTAGGCATGCTGTCAGGAGGGATTAAACTTGGGCTGATGAAATGTGCCTAAAATCTGTTCTGGAGACAGAAGTCTTCTATCTACCAGACAGGCTTAGCATAGCTAATGCCAGCGTGAGTGTATCCTGTCACATCAGTGTGCCTTTTTTCTTCACCTCGACGAGTGAGGCGGCTGTGTTACAGCTGCAAGGACACACCTAGCTCCAGTTGTCACTCCAAGTGGCTTTGCAGTCCAACCAGCCTCCTGAGTCAAACTGATAATAAATAGAAAATCAGTACTTCTTTTTTTTTTTTTTTTTTAATAAGAAAGGTGGTATATTTTGCATTTAAAGTCTTCCGATTTCTCCTAGTCCTTCGTCACAGTGCAGCAGGGGCCACACTGGAGGTGTCAGTACATCACCGAGAGGCTCCATCTAATGGTTTAAGAACTCCTGTTCCAAATGAAAAAATCAAAGAGGGGCTCAGGTCCACCTTGCTCAGATTTCTGAAGCTTTGGAGATATTCAAACATCAAATGATAAGCAGTCAGATTTCACTAATATTACTACTGGTCAAGGTGTAGCTCTCATTTAGACAGCCATCCTATTTAATTATTTATTTCACCAGACACTGTGACTCATTTTTGAGCCTGGTACTTGACAATGGAAAGAATTCATCGCACATAGAAACTAAAATTTGGTCGTATCATACAAGATTTTCATTTTGAATGAGAGTCCAGTGAGGGATGTCTGAGCTTTGAAACCTGAAGCCCAAAGTGCTGCAGTCACAGCAAAATTAAATTTGCTCACCTCCATCTGTAAAAGCAAATCTTAAAGTATCAGTGAAATTATTTGAAACTGAAAATATCAACATTCAAAAATCTCTGTCTTTGGATACTTGTTTAAAAATTCTGATTTTATTGTATTTCTGCCTATACATACATAGAGTTAATGAAGCTTTACCTGTGTGGCAGTTACTAAATGAGGTCTGACCAGCTTATTTTGTGTGGTGGCAACAACAGGATTATAAAAATTACTTAGTTGCAAGTAGGAAATAAAATCAGTCGGGGAAAAAGATAGTTCCTTTCTCATTTCTAATGTATGAGGGCTTTTTGTAATAGGTTTCAAAGGTATTTGAGAGCTTCCCTTCTATTTGAGGAAAATGCGTAGACATAATGCAGTGTTTTAAAGGAAGAGAGCCTTCTGCGAAACATGGATTTATACTTAACTGGTGCCCTCTCTTCTTGCCTTTTCAAAATGCCTCCTTGAATGGCAGCATCGCACTAGGGGTGTAAGACTATAACTGAGGATATCATCCCAGGTAGACAGAACCTACTCGCTTCTTACTCTGCAGTTCACCAGATGGTTTGTCCAGCCATGTTCTTACTCTTCCACCAATGTCTGTATCTAAGCAGTTATGGAGGCTTCTCTTTCCCTCTGGTTGGTCTACATGATTCTCTGTAATGCACTGAATTCGTAAGCCTAAAATTAGTGACTTCTCTCAGTATGTGGGGCTGGACAGAATGTAGCAGAGAAAATGTAAACTAAACACAGAGGGAGAAAGGAGGAAATTGCAGTAATTACGCAGTCATCCAGCCTGGCGAGCCATCTAGCATCACTGACGGATTTCGTTCACATGATCTTGTGGGCAACCAGATGGAAAAAGTGGCATTGATTTTTCTTGACTTCCCCTTCCAGTGTTTGTGAATGAAGTCTCCGAACAGCGTGAAAAAGCCTGTTCCTGCCGCTGTACCTGCAGTGAGCTCCCCTCTGGGGAGAGGAGCTGCCAGAGCAGCTGAGAACTTAAATTACACAGGCACCTGACAGGCATCCCCTTTCCCTCTACTGCTCTTCTTTTTCCAATCTTTGTTTCCTCACGCTCTGCTGCTCTTTCTCATTTCATCTCTCCAGCTATGAATTTGTCTTTATCGAACATGCTATACACCAGTGAAGAGAAGTAACACCTTAAATTCCAAATTCAAATTAACTCCACAGCAGTGCATATGGATCCTGAATTTGGCAGGAATTTAGATGAGATCTTGAAATTTACATTACATAAAATTTGGGGGTGTAAATTTTTTTCAGTTTCACCAATTCATCTCGTAGATTCTTCCTATTTAGAGCTTTGGCTGTGTGAAAATAGATTCAATGTTAAATTTAGACATCCACCTGCTTCCACTGATTTGTCACTAAGGTTGTCTGTAAATTTGGTTGCTTAAAACTCTTCCTCAAACCTTTGAATTTCAATTAAAAAATTTATGTTTATCGTAAGGCTGCTACTGGCTTCCCTTCCCTAACGATGTTTGAATTTACTGACAAGTTCCAGCTGTATTTGACTGGAGAGGGGGAGACTGCGGGAATATGAAGCTTCATGAAAAACAGCAACTGGCCAAAGGAGAAGGACCCAGATTAATGCCACCCCAATTAATGGCAGTTAGTCCAGTTGGTCCCTGACCAGCTTAGCTCCAATGGGGAGGGCTGTAAGGGATGCAGGAGCACAGCGGGTGTGATGCTTTGTGTGCTGAAGTTGGGAGGGGAAACCGGCATCTGGGAGCACTGGGAAAAGGGGCAGTGTGAGTTTATAGGACAAAAATGGGTAGGGAGCAGGCGGCCACAGTCCTGCTGCTCAGAAAACAGCTTGTTGGCTTACAAAGAAAGTAATCCGTATTTAAGAACAGCACAAAAGGGGTATGCGACGAGACAGTAGTTTTGCATGGCCTCCCTCCCCTAGTCTTCATGGGCTAATTATCCAGAGGCGAGAGATGGTTGTCTCAGGTGCGCTCCTCTGGCAAGAAACTTCTTTTCATTAATCTGATGGGCAGAGTGTTTCTGCAATTGTTTCTGCTCTGACTACCTTATAGGCAACTGCCTGTGTGTGGTTTATTGAGGAATGTCAGGGTGTCCCATGTTTCCCAGCAGCCGTACTTTTATGCCAGCTTTTCACATGCAAAGCTGAAAAATAATTGAAAGGACAGGATATTTAAGGCTTTCTGAAGTACTCAATATAGCAGCCCAAAGCATTGACACATCTGCCTTGAACAAATCAAAGCCACCTCTGATTACTCTTGCTGCCTACCATGAAGCTGTAGCCCAGTTCTACCTAAGCAGAGTGAAGCCAGGAGAAATAACAATCAGACATGTGACTAAAATGTTTTCAGTTTGCTATAAACTCATCTGTAAATAGCAGAACTCAAAGAGATCGCGCACCTCATTAAACAAAATGAGCTAAAAATAAATAATGCTCAATATACCATTATGGAGCTATGCAGTACCTGGTTTTGAATATTGACAGATCAAATTATGAAAGCACTGTGTTTTTTCTGCATGGATTTGCAGCTATAGACTCTTCATGTTTTAATGAGTGAAAATTTTCAAGTAGCGGGAGAATTCCTAGGCATTTGATAAACCAAAATATCCTGGTAACCATTCTGATTAGAAGTATAAAGAGCAGTCTGTCAAATTCTCTGTCCTTATCTCGTGGTTGAAAACCTTTTCTATGTTTGCCAAGAAAATACAGTAGTACGCTACCACCTGATAAGTAAATCTTTTACTGACTCATTTTCAAAATATATATATATATTGCCTAATAATAATTTAAGCTCTCAACTGTTTGGGCCGCTCAGATGTATTTTTTAATAATAGTTTTAAAAATCATTTAGGATTAAAAACTGCTGTATCCCTGCTGTCTGGGAGGAAGTTTATAAGGAATGTTACTGTGTTTGAAGTGACGGTGCCATCAGGTACATGCAGAGGGGATAAAAAAAAAATATGCATAAAATACGTTCATGCTATGGAGCAGAAAAAAAGTGGGTTTATACCGTACATTTTGGTATGTGCTAAAAAACAGATTTATTTTTTTTTATACAATATTGTGTGTGCTGTGTCATCCTAAGTATTTGCAAGGAAATAAGTTGAGCCTTAATAATTAGAAAAGCTGCTTTTCATATGGGAACTCTTCAATCCATCTGTGCTCTATCCTGTGGGAAGAGCTCTTAGCAGCTGCTTCTTTTTAAAGACATCCAAGGAAGATCTCTGATCTGTGGGATGGATTTGCCACACAAATCTTTCTTTTTCCTTTTCTCCTTGTACTGTTGCATCCCATTGTAAAGGAAATCTCCAGTATCCACAGCTCTAGTTATCTACACGGAGACCTCAACTGCTCCACCCTAAATAGATAAACCCCTTCCAACTTGCCTTGTTTTCAACAAGGTCTACAGGCCAGACTGAAAATAAATACAGTGTAAGCAGGACTTTTTTTTTTTTTCTCTCTACCTTTTAGAAATCTCTATTCTTACGTTCTAGCTGACATAAAAATAAAACTTAAAATATATATTTGCCCTTTTCTTACTAACATGTTCAGATGCCCCAGAGAGGACCGTGACAAAACATACCAACCAGATGAAACACTTCTGACCTTATGGATTTTGAATTCTAATGTAGAAATTGGTGTAATACGTGAACTTGACTGGTTGTAATTTATCTTACTGTTCATGTTGCCAGCAAGACCCACAGCGGGGGCTTTAGTAGAAACTCTAAAAATTTAAAAAACTGATTTGTAGGGATCTTAAAAAAAAAAAAGTCTACTACTTCTTTTCACTTCAACATTGGCTCAAATCAACATCATCAAAAGAAAATAAAGACTCAATGCAGGAAATATTTTTATTTAGGATCATCCAAAAATGTTTACATGGGTAGGGTATACTCATGATCCGAATTCGGGTATGCTCCTGAGCAGCTACTCCTCTCAATTGACTTGTGAGCTGTTTGGCACATGCAGGCTACAGAAGGGATGTGCAGGAGCCCAGTTATGTCCCCATCTGTAAGTGAAGAGGAAAAGTGATCCTGGAGACTTTGCTCTGCATCCTCCTCTCCTTCATTCATTCCATTCAGCAGCGTAAAAGTGACTGTCTAGTGTGGTCTCTGGGCTGCTAAAGGACTGACTCCATTCAGTAATGATGCTCTGAATGTCTTGATAAGGGATTGTTGCCTCACTGACAGGAGTGAGACTCTCAGAAACAGCTGCTGTGATTACTGAGCACAGGTATCAGTCCTGTCCTGCCAACCCACTCAAACACAATGATAATAGTTTAGCCTATTAAAATCTCTCTTGCAATTCTCTATGAGCAGAACTCCCCAGTGTGAAACAATACAGCTCGTTACTAGGAGACAACCTGTCTATACCCTTCTCCATTTTGGAGGAAGATTGCCCATAGTCATTCACAGGTATTTTATCCTGTCTACAAAATGACATGTTGTAATAGTCTCTTATATAATGTAATTGTACCTTAGTTCATATTGCATAAAATGATGAAATTCAAACTACTGCTGGGAAACACCTTTCTCTGACATTACAACTAAAATACTTAACAGTAATACTAAGCTATAGAGCATGGCTGAATTAAAAAAAAAAAAAAAACAACTAGTGAAATGGAAGGAAGTAGAGAAAGTTTCCGGAACGGTGCGCGACTGGAAATGAGATAACGAGTTACCGCAAAGTACTAGAGCAGGTCCATAGAGACTCCTGCTGCCTCTGCAGGTGGGCAGAACGCCCTGTTGAGGGTTAAGCCCTGATGTTGCTGTAGCTGGGCTTATGATCTTCTCCAACACTGGAGAAGTTTGTCTTTTGTACCAAATGCTGGCTGGTAGCTAGAAGGTGTTTGTTATTTATTTACATATTTACAATGCACCAACAGATCGTATTAAAGATGCCATTTATCCACTGATCTCAACAGCTTTGTCCTGAGGAGAAAGTAAACTCTTACATTTTCTTGTGGTAGGCTCTGCACCGCTCTGTAATTAGGCAGAGATCATCTGGCAACTCCTCCTCCTGTTGGAGCTGAAGCCAGGCTGAGCAGGTGTTTTACACCTCTTCCTTCCCCTCTGCAACAGGGTGAAAACTCTCTCGGTCTGGTCTTAAAGGCAAGAGATCACTTGTTTTCTGCCATGTAATTCATATGTTACTGTGTTTTGGTATTTATACAATAGAAATTAAACAATGCTGAAGTTGAAAATATTCACCGAAAAGCAGAATTCACAGTTTAGTCTCACTCTTGCTAGGAAATCCTCTGGAATCAGAGGACCTCTAAGCTGTACTCAGTAAAACTAAAACCCAAAGGTGCCTATAGCTAGCCAGTAAACAATTGATAACCTTGCTTGGAGACTCTTGCATATGACACAGTAATGTATACAATGAATGAAATCAAAATGCCTGAAATGCAAAATCATAGTGTAAGATACCATTTAAAAGAGCATAATGGTTCTAAATAGGGAGTTAGGAGTGGTGATGCTCTCTTTTCAAATGGAAGTAGTCAGGGAATGCCCTAGTACTCTGCTAAACAAGATAGCTTAGTAGTCAAATTCTGGATGAAACTCATCACTCTGGCAAGAAGTCCTCACTCATACGAAAGCTGCATAATTAATGCTAGGTATTTTAAAGCCATGAATTGCAATTCCTATGTAAGCTTTGGAAATGGGAAAATGTACCCTGGCAATATTCCTGAGGAGGTAGGGAGGGTACCCACCGAGACTTATGTATGTTAAGTCAGAAATTGAGAGCCAGGGCTCTGAAAGATAAACGTATATCAAAAGGTTATGGCTTGGCCTTCAGTGGAAAGTATGTGGGCTTATTTGACAGGCAGAATCTACTAATAACTTACAACCCTAAATGTAGCAACTGCTTCATTTTAAAAAACACTTCTCAACCACATATTTTACAGTTGAGAACCACATTCATGCCAGTTCTCCAAAGATGCATGATCAGAAGAGGAGATGGGAGATATGGCTGTTGCTCTAATAACAAATAACTGACAGCTTACAAAAGCCATCATCTTGAGGAAACACCTACATGTTAAAAAGCTTGGGATCAAGAAGAGAGCCCTGGGGAGTAGTTTAAGGCTCCTCACTCTGCTAGAAATAAAATCATCAGGGGAAGTGAAATTAATAGAAAACTGAGTATTGAACCAGACAAAGCCTTTTCTGCTGTATGCAAAGACTACCGTGAAGCTGTAAAAGCTATTTACACTAAAAATTCCGTATCATCAAAGATAGGAAATAAAACTGGAATCCATAGTTGAGGTTTTCAGAGTCACTTAATGGATTTAGATCTTTATGTCTTACATTGCAACAAACAGAACGAGTGGTGCCAACTCTTGTGCTTTGATTATTAGTCTCTTCCTATTGGTGTCTCCTAGGAGCCGAGCAAACATGTAAGAAGATAAGCTTTCATGTAAATTTACAATTATGTGTATGTACTTTTATTTAAACCTGTGGCCCTCTTGGCTGTGCAGAAAAGCTTGAAAGGAGAAACCCACATCCATCATTTAGACAGACAGAGAACATTCGGTGAGATAACTGTCTTAATGCTGAATTATGTTTGGCATTGTTTCTATTGTATGCCTTCCTTTCTGTCTTAGTAAAGAAATCTAGTCTCCTCTGAGCTCTGTCCTGCCATGCACAGACCATCATTGGTAGCTACATTTTCTACTTATAACAACACATTGAATATCTTTATCTTCTGGTACGGTTTCTTCCATGACTCCAGAGTAGGCATCAGTTGTTCCTCGCTGACAGCCCGCTCTCTAGGTGTTACAATTTGGTACTATCGTGCCTCCCAGAAACAGGGGAGCTCTCAAAAGTTTTAATGCAGGATTCATTTTCCAGTAAAATCACTGAGTGCTCGAAAAAAAAAATGCAAAGGAAGGACTAGGAAGGATGTTGGGTTTTTTCTGCCCTTTTTTCAGACCAAAGACCCCAGTGAAAACCATTGTGTCTCTCCGTTCTTTCATGATTCAGAATTTCTTTATTTTCTGCAAATGAAATCTAATAGTCATTAAGTTTTACTTACCATTTCCCCCAAAAAAACAAAGAAAACCCCAAAGCCGCAAGGATAAGACCCAGGTAAAACAATTCAGAGATGTCTGAGTTTTCAGTGAGCCTGATGCAATAGCTTAAAGTATAGATAGCCCAGTTTATTTTCAGTGAAGTTCCTTTTAATCTCTAAAAATATGCTGTGTATTTTGTGACCCCCCATTGAGTATACACTCAAAGGAGCTGAACACACTGCTCTGATATCACGAGTCTGGCTGATTATCGCAAATCCACTTATAACCAACAGCTGTCCCGACAGGCAAGATGAACACTAGTCTGACCAGCAAAGCCTCAGAATAGCCACTTACTGACAGTGCACATTGATGCCTAAATAAATCTGATGCTGCAACCTGGTCAGATGATGCTAAAGCATCTTCAACTCAGATATCCTGGTAAGTGCTGCCAGGAAGGCTTGAAGTGGCTAAAAGGCAAAAAGATGTAAGTCAGTAGGCACAAGAGAACTCTTCCCTAGATGAAGGTTTTTCTTAATGCAATGCTACTTGGAAAGCCTCATGGATAGATTACAGTGAACCTTTCAAAACCTCTCTCCTGCTTTCCATCTAAGAAAGCTGGATTCATGAAAGGTGCTAACTCCCAGGTGAAAGCTGAGCTCTAACTTAGTGTCAGCAGTCCTGCCTGCTGCCCAGCAGCTCTCCTGGCTCGCAGGGAAACGCTTCCAGCAAGGGGCCTTGCCCCAAACTTCATGCAAGAGGCAACGTGAAGCAGGTTACAGGGAACATTGATTCTGTTACCAGCATGAGGGGGTGCTTTACTGTTAAATCTCAGGAAAACTTGATTGAGCAGTTTACTCATCTAAAAATTAGTCAGGGAAATTCCTGTGGTGCATACTGAGAGTGCAAATTGGGGATTCCTATCACAAAGAGCTCTCATGGCATGTATTTTGATATTACATTTATTGCCATTGTTGACTGTGGGAAGGGAGTGAAAGGAATAGTTGCTTAATTAGAATTAATGAATACATGAGTAATGTCGTACAACCGTGCTATGTTCTCATTAATTCCTCAGTTAAAATTATTTCTTCCACTGGAAATTACCAAGGATAAGATATGAGTCACCATCGGCACAGCAGAAATAAACCGAGGAGAAAATACCCATTGCTGCAAGGGCCCTTTGCCTACGCAAACGAGAATAACATGGTATTTCTGTGCAGCAGCTGCTCGTGGAACAGCCCACCTTGCTGCCCGAGGACGCATGCTCTGCACCTCGCGTACCGTGCCCGCATGCCACCCGAACTTCGAAGTTCTCCAGCTCCGATGCACTAAGAGCATGAGGAGAGAGCGTCCTTTTTGTCACCGATGGCAATGCTGTGCTCTTGTCACCGACGGGGCCGCACCTGCCCGGCGAAGGGCGGCAAAGGGGCAGCCGCCCTCCCTGGACGCTCCCGTTACGCGGGGGGGCGGAGGGGGCCGGTCCCCGGGCAGGAGCCGGAGAGAGCGCATCCATCTCCCCGTCAGGGAAACGCCAGCACACAGACGAGGAGGAGAGCAGCCCCGGAAGGCGGCCCTTCCTTCCCAGACGGTACGGCTGATAGAGGCCGCACTAGCGCCGTCCCGCTGCTGAGGACGCCCACAGGCGAAGGGTCCCGTCGGGCCCTCGGCACAAACCGCCGCTTACATAACGCCTCCCGGGAAAGAGCGGAGCCGCGGCCACCTCGGCCGGTCCCCGCTCGGTCCCGTCTTCCCCCCGCCAGAGGGGAGCGGACCACGCTCTATGCGGCCCC
>VXBH01005057.1:1090370-1176404 GCA_013400035.1 Rynchops niger | reverse complement strand
TGTGACTCATGTGAAGCTCCAGTGAGGGAGATCATGAATGTCTCCAAAAGCAAAATGAAGCCCTAAGAAAAATAAGACTTCAGTTTTGTTTTAATGTAGTTCAGCAGGAAAGATCTCGCAGGAATTCTCAAATGTGATGAACTTATGTAAGGGACAGACTGGTTGGAATTTTCATAGTATCTTCTGGTCCTTCTTAAAAAAAAAAAAATATTTGTGATTTTTCTTGTGTGGCCAAAACACCCTGTGGCACCCTGAGTAGAGGTTTGTTCAGTTTTGGACTTGGAATCACACAGTTCTTTTTGTACCTGAGCTGTCCTGGTTCTCTTCACAGAGATGTGGAGTTAGAGACTGATTATAGACAGCTGAAATTGCTACAATTGACTTCTTCCATGAGGAACCAAATGCTGTGGTTATAACGTGATGACAGTGAGGCAATTTATCTTCACTATGTAATTACAAGGGTGATTTCACATTGGCACTGTCTCAGACCATAGGAAATATATGGATTTTCAATGTAGTGTTACCTGGTACATTTATATTTCTCTTTGCAGTGGTCTTTAAAAGTATTGATGTTCATGGATTACTTTTTTTCAGGACTAATATAATTGTTCTGTAGCAGTTTCAGTCAATACTAATGAATTCTATTTTACCAAATAAAACAAGAAAATACCCAGCTTAGTTTGCAACAACGGCGAACTAGTAGTTGTATGATCATATAGTAATATATATTTTTATATATATATTATGCAGAAATAAGTGGCTGCAGCTGACAAATTTGCAGAAGCAGAATATCCAAAATTTCTCTTTAGAACTATAAAATGGAACATTTTAATATGCGTTAACATTTACATTTCTTAAGAGAGTTTCTACCATCATATAAGAAATCAAAGTATTTTATATGTATTCATACAGATAGTGTGGATATAGGAGAATGCACTTGGATTAATTCTTATGTTTTCACCTGCCCATAGACTTTCCATTTTTGCTTTCAGTAATTTTAACAGGGCGATAATTTGTGTAAATAAGAGCTTAAAAAAACCAAACAAACCATCAACCTAATATAAATCAAGAACATAGGCTGTAACCTGTATTCTGCCCCAGTTGTTTTGTAACTTTGACTGAGTGTCCTAACCCATGAAAAAGTTCCTGTTAGGGAACAATCTCAATTTCCAGTCTTGGCATTCTCCTAATTACTGCGTTTTTCATAGTATATGAATCTGTGATGCAGAAAGGAAGTACCTGCTGATTGAAGTTACTTGTATGGTCATAATTCCTATTTTAGCTTTGTCGGTACAGTGATAGTACTTACTGGCCTTGATCAATAGCAGGGCTTGATTCATAAAAGTAGCTCTCCAAGTCTTGACACTGAGTCTCCTTAGCAGTTGCTGACGTAATAATACAATGTAATGCTGATGACATGACCTATAACAAGGTATTAATTTCCTGAATCTGAAGCTCTACATAGAAGAAAGAAAAGGGACTGGAGTTCCTTGCAATAGCAGAAGACTTCGCATTGTGCTTCCTAGTTCTGGTTCTTCTTTTTAATGATACTGGCAAAATATTATCACCTTATTAATTTAATTTGTATTGGAAAGTCTGTTTATTAGATTATTCCAGTATGTGTTAAAAGTCCCCAAAAGAGAAATTATCATTCTTCTTTGGGATGTAAAATGTGCCGGGATTATCTATTTATGTAACTTTCTTAGAGAGAATTTTCCAGATGATTTTTTGCATTATGTTACATCTATTAAAATCTTTGTGTACTAACAAAGCACATTAAAGTAACAAAATCCAAAATTTAAATATTCTAAAGGTAGATTTCAGTGCTAGTTACGACTGATCAGGTCTGACAGACACATAAGTTCTCTCTGCCACAAAAGAAGTAGTTGATCTTGACATGAAAGTATTGAGTCATTCTTAGAGAAGCATCACCACTAACTAAAGCAAGTGTAATTATATGTATCTGCTCCCTCAAGAAGAAGAATGAATATGTAAGAAACCAGGCTCTTGATTAATTTCATAATGAAAACACAGTTCTTTTTTCAGATGGAATATCAGCTCTTAAATAGCCAATGTGTGGATTGAATGAAGGTAAAGATGTTTCTTTCTTTCATGGCTTTATAAAATTGTTATTTACTTTTGTGAAGAATCATCAGCACTAGCTGCAGAGACAAAAGATCCTTTATATGATATAAATGGTATTTTGACTAAGTACTCTTGGTTGATTCTGGCTGTAGAATTTCCCTGCATACAAAGTGATTTTGAAGAGCTGCTTAATCAAACCAATATTTTTCAGCTTTCCATCCTAACTCTTTTGATATAGATAAAGTAAATTTTCATGCTTTCATTGCAAATACATATTTACTAAAATTTGCAAGTGTTTTGTGTGGACAGTGATCACAGAATGCAAATAGATTTATTTGAAATAGTGTACTCGGTGACAATGCCACGCATAAGCAAGTGTTCAAAATCTACTATGTGTAACTTCTGTGTATTCGTTGCCGAAAATTTGGAATGTAAATTCACATGGGATTAGTCTACAATTCAAAATTTCCATTAATTGCAGAGGAGCTTTTACAGTGAATTCAGTGTAAAGCTGGATGAAACCAGTGACAAACTTGTTACAAAGGGACTCTTCTATAACATCTGGCTTCTCAAGGTATAATAGCTCTTATTAGATCAAATAATACAATAGGAAGAACCACACAAACTGTTGGGCATACAAGCCCTTCTTCAGCTCTCAAAAAATAGCATCAAACCTTGAACTAGGGGTGCAGTTTCAGAAGACATCTACAGTCACTGCTGTTTAACGAGGGAAGTGCCGCTACTGTCTCTTATTCTCTCTGAGCCCTGGCAGTCATTGAGCTCCAAAATAAGTTAAGTTTAACTTACCCAGCAAGAAACTAATAAAAACAAGTTTTCTGCTGGGTAGTGTGTTAAATGGACTTACAGATGGATCAACAAGCTTTGGAGTGGTCCTTCCCTTTTTTGGTACAACTGGTCCATTAGGTCAGCTCTGCTGTTCAGTTAACTGTAAATTTAGGACAAGTTGGGAATAGTTGCTTTGCGTTTATTCATTACAATATGGCAATCAAATAGCTAATTTGAGGGAAAAGTGGGGTTATCACCTATAAAACAAAGAAGATATTAGTATAGGGAGAAATTGTGAGGTAGTGCTCCATCATGGGCAGAAAGAAAATGGGCCATTACCACCAGAACACTGAAGCCTTTAGTTGGAGTGTCATCATGCGGTAGAAGCAGTATCTCCAGTAAGTCTATAATTTTTGATATCTAGAAGTTCTATGAATTCTCATTTCCAGGTTTGACTTGGTGATTAGGACTGTGAAGTGAGAGGTGGAATTTTCTGATGAAAGTCGTTCTCATGGAATTAATTCTGGCACCAGTCTGGCACCTATAAGTCTTGCTAATATGTGTGCAATTACACTGACAGAAGAACAGCATGAATAGAACAGTGTACATACAGTAAGAAGTTATTTAGTATTTATTTAAGGTAATCTCTGGTCTTCCTTTGTTGGATACTTACTAGGCTGCTGCACTAGAAGGGGGTTTAGCTCACATGGACATGAGTTGCTGGAGCAAGTTCGGTGTTCTCTGGTTCTGGACTACTAGGTGCAGACTCTGCATCTGACTTCTTTCTTGGTAGTGGAGAACCTTCCCTGCTTCCCCCATCTAGCTGTTCTATACCTAGATTTCTCAAGCACCTCTGATATATAAAGAATATTTGCAAAGATATGCACATTGTTGGGCCTTTGGATTTACAGTTTCCATCTTTTTTTGTGGGGTAATGTGTGATAACATTGACAGGTAATGTGCTGACATTTCTTATTTTAGGCTGTTGATGTGACCATAATTTATCCATTGTAGTGCTCTACAGTTCTTAAAAGGCTTTCTCCCCAGCACCCCCTTATTCACTAAACAGTTGTAAAGTATTGGGGGATTTATCTGTAGGAGTTGTCTGCAGTAGAGAGTAGAATGGGCGCAGAGGAATTCAGGAAGAGAAAGAATGGTCTCAGTTTAGGGAAGTTGAATGCCACCTTGGAGGACTAGTTTCTGCCCAATGACTATTTCATACTGGGCAGGTAATATGTCATGGGTGCGCAGATGGGCGTTCATTTTTTAACATTTGTGAGACACATGTAGCCAAATTTGCCAGTGTTCTGACATCACCAGTACAGCTAAAATCAAGGAAAACTAATATGTTAACTGCTAAGAGTCCCAAGTGTCCTGAAAAATTGAACCTTAAAACTTACATCAGGTGTATGGAACTAAAGACTAGTTGGGACAGTTTGGACCTAGACTTCTACGTCTTCTATTTCTCTAGCTGTAAATTGTGGCAAGCAGTGTTGTCTTATTGAATATGTTGTGGAGAAGAGTCCTTTTTTACTATTTGGGGAGCATCAGAATATTAGGGGAACGAGTGTTCAACTCTTTTGGAGTCTGTAATTTTTACTGAAGCTATACTAATCTTGGAAGGCCCCATCTAGATATGGAGTTCTGTTTAGCTTGGTTTCATGAAGATGTATAAGAGATTGGTTTTGCCTACAGGTTGTGTATTTAGACAAGGGAATGTATAGGCAAATTGGGTTCAGGGAGAGGCACTAGTCATACAGGTATGTTTTTCCATAATGTATTTGGGTGTGCTGCTTGGAGGTATACAGGTACTATTTTATTCCTTAAACTAAGTATGCATTGGGGCACATCTATGTGATTTTGAGCAGATGTATGCTCCTGCTGCCTGAGCTTGGAGAAACTGAGAAGATATCTGCCTATGGTTGGTGTAATATCAAGACAGAGTATATTAGCTGTGGCTCAGTGCCGTGGTAACACCAGAATATGGTTTCTAGTCAGTTTACAGCACAGATTTATCTCATTGTTAGTAGACCTAGCTTGCAACTTTTCTTGTCATTAAAACAAACAAGACTCATTAAAAATACTTTATTAAAACAAGACCTCTGTTATTTAGGAAGCTGTGACAGTGATCTTATGGATGAGTTCTGTATATGGTGTTTTTGGGAAGAGACAGGCAGAGTTTAGAAAAGAACTAGTGTAACTGTAGAATAACAGATAAAAGCCCATAATACTTAAAGCTGGACAATGCAAAACCTTCTTTTCTTTTCTGTCTCAGCGAGTGGGATGTTATTGATCCTGCTTGTTGGAGTGTGTGAGATTTACCTTCTTCACAGCAATAAATTTACACATTCCTTGAAAGTGGTGATTGACAGTTAAATGTTGATTCCTGTGCTTTCCTACCAACAAGAAAAGTGTAAACATCGCTGAGCATCCTGTATTGATAGATGTCTCAGGAACTTGTGCTGCAGGAGCTTTTTGCAGGTCAGAGTAGATCAGACAACTTAGTGTGGTATTGCTCTAAAAGTCAGTGGTAAAAGGTTGGCATTAATGATTGTGACTATTCAGTCAGATATCTGACAGGAGTGCTACATGCAGTGTTAACATCACATCCCACATGTTAATTTAGCTGCTAAATTATGGTAACTTTGCTTTTTAATTGCTCATTTCTATGTATCTTCTGGGCTGCACAGGTTTTTAGTGGCTAAAAAACCTTATACTCCGTCACTGCTAATTTTATCATGTTATCATGAACAGCTCTCACTTAGAAGTCACCAGGTCTGCATGCATCAATCCCTGGACCTATACCAAACACAGGGAAGCAGTGGTTCCATATGAGCTATATAGCTAAACAAGGCAGGGAAATCCAGCTGCTGACTGTGCAGTTGCTGCTCTTGTCTCACCGTGTACCAAAATTAATCAGTGTACTATACCCAGAAGCAGAGCAGAGAGCTCCAGAACTTTTTTGAGTGCTACTAACATAGAAAGAAAACTTTTATGATAGAATAGTTGCTTTAGCAGCTTGTACTTTTTTTTTTTTTTTCTTTTGGACCATGCAGGGATGCAGGAGGAGGTGTTTAGGCTGTATTCCTTCTCTCGAGGAAGGTCAGTAGATCAGATCTTTGTGGGATACCAGTTTGAAGAACCTTTGTAGTTAGAAGTAGTTCACTGCAGGAGTGAACTGCGTTGCAGTTACCTGCACAAGAGACTACTGGGTTTAACGACTAAGAGTCTTTTTCAAAGTTGTTTCCTGTGAGCAAGTAAGCGCTAAATATTTTCAGTTTGGGGGGCTGGAGTTGTTGTCTATGTAAACATAAGTTTGCAGTCTTTTGTTTTTCAGGTCTTATCCTCATGCTTTTCTCTGCAACACTTCTGAGTTAGCAAGGTTTTGCATTCAGGGTTTAGTTTTTCATTGTCTTTTTTTTCTTTGCATGTTCCTGCTTATCTCACAAACAGAAGGAACCGATCAAAACTGCAGGTAGAAGATAAATTTCAGAGTAAGAAGAAACTTACTTACACCGAAAAGAAATCACAGAAGAACTGTGGAGAAGAATCTAGAGTACAAGTTCTGGTATGAAATTCTAAATATTTTCCTTGGAATTTATGTCACTGTCTGCTCTGGAACACAAACCTTACTTAGTATATAGTATAGCATGTAAAATAGTTCCACTAGGTCTATGCTGGCCAGGCAAAGATTACTTCTTACCAGAAAAGCTATGTTTAAATGGGTTTAGAATAGCATAGTTCTTACCTTGTTGAACATGGTATCCACTAAGATATTTTTCATGCTTTATCCAAATGTTGAAGTGTCTTATATGTAAGAAAACTTTTTTGTATGAAAACTAGCCACAAAGTCAGGACAACTTTCTAGTAGTAGATTTTTTTGCTACTGTTAAAAATGTTTTGAGCATGATTATTTTCCTCTTCAAGATACCAGAAGGAAAACCGTATGTAAATATTCTTGAGATGAATTCTTCCATTTCCACAGTGTGAAGTTCAAAAGGCAATTCATTTTCTTGATAATGAAGATGTTTAAATCTTCCACACATTTAAATAATGCTGTATCAGTATTCACCTACAGAATACCTTGGTCTGTTTCTTACTCCTTATTTCCACTGAAGGCACTGGCAAGCATTCCTGCTAATTTAAGGGGCCACAATTTGAATCCTTTATACTTACTGTGGAAATTCTGAATTTAGACCTGTGAATTTGCAAGAAGCAAGAAAAAAAGGTCTTTCCCTTGAAATCAGATTATATTTAAAAACCAAGAAAGCTTTTTTAAATTTAGAAAACCTTAGTTGCTCTTTTTTCACTTCTGTAGCATTAAATTTGCATTTTAATTTTTTTTTTTACTAGTAATTATTTCCAGAATTTGGCAGTGTAAAAGCTCATCAGGCTAAAACCGGGTATACTTGCATTACAAGTTGACTGGCTGGAATCAGTCACCTACTCCTAGAGAAACGGTTCAATTATTTTTAGTCTTATGTAGATGGACTTACCGTTCAAAAACTTTTTGTAAGTGCAAGACAGAAGACTGGAACGTCACCATGTATCTTTTCTAGGCCCATATCCTACGTGCTATTATATAAAAATATCCATTTAGTGCCCACTGAACTGAAATTCAAGTTATGATCTCACTGTTGCAAAGTACCAGCTTCAGTTGGTATAAAACAGTGCTGGCAGAAGTTTGTTAGTTTTATGTTCAGGGTGACCAGAAGAAAGGACAGGGAGCAAAAGACAGGACAAACTTGTTACAAAAGTAGTTTAACTAGATAACACAAAACCTTGAATAAGAACTCATGCATCATCAGAAATGAAATGGAGATATAATCTAGCAATATTCTTAAGGTACTATAATCATGATTTCCCTACAAAAGACATTTGATTCAAGTGTTAGACTAGAGTGCAGCTTAACTGTGAATGAAAAAAGCATCACAAAGGAGACAGAAGGCAAAGAATGCATATAGAGGGTCTAGGCATTCATATCTTACCAGCTCTTTTCTCACTTGAAACTGCAGAAATAAAGTATGCAGTGTTTAGGTGTTCATGAGCGAAACAGCAGAAAAAACCCTATGGGAGTAATTCTAAAATTGATGTATTCCATATAAATGTAATTAAGCTCCCTGACATTAGATGAGTTCAAATAGAAGTCTCATACACTTACATGGGCATGTTCCAGATCTCTCAAAGATCTGAGATAATAAAATAGAAGAATAGGATAAATAGCAAAAGAGAAATCACTATGTAGAAACTATTTGTAGGTTCTCTTTACAGAGTGAGTGCCTTATTCTTCCCTCACAAAGCATAGACTTCTAAAAGAGTTTTGAAGGGTCATGGTATAATCAGCTGCCACCGTCAAGGGGAGACAAAAGGATGAAGGTAGTCTTGGATGAATGGGCAAGGGGAATATCAAGCAGTTTTCGAGTTACATTGCTTCTGTGGTTGTTAATGCTGTGATCACTACTCAAATACTGAACTTGGTTCTGGCAATTGCACTTCAACGAGGATACTGAAAAATTGAAAAGGGTATATAGAAGTCCTAAAATAATGATACAGGACTAGGGACATACTTTATTGTGAAAGACTGAAGGTACAGCTCTGTAAAAGTAAAGCTAAGATGGTACTTCCGGCCAGTAATTGAGCCTTCCCTTAATATTGTCTTTGGTAAACTAAATGAAACATTTGAGATAAAGTAATCAATGTTCAAACACAGATTGTTCAGTTTGGCAGATTAAAAGAAAATCAAATACCTGCAGTTTAGCAAACAGGGTAGTAAAAAAACCCAGACCAATTCAGACTACAGTTAAGGATTATTAATCATTATTATTATTATTGTTTTACTAATTGGAACTGCTAATGGTTGTGGTAGATTTCTCTGCTGGTAATCTTGAAAATTAAGAAGGATGACTAGCCAAAGTAATCTTGTGAACTTTAAGTGGGAATTAATACGAGTAAGTCCTATGGTTTGTGGGTTTATTTAATGCAGCTCAGACTAGATGATCATAGTGGTCTTTTTTGACTTAATATGTATTACAGTAAAGGTTGTGCAGTCAGTCTTTACTGTAACATTTGCATGTTTTATTATACACAGACCTGGCAGAAAATGTTCTGTATGCAATGACTTGAAATTCTCCAGAATTCAGATTGCTAATTCAGTAAAAGCAGAATAGAGGGACATGTATATTAAGAAAGAGGTAGGATGCTCTTAGACAGATGAGACATTTTCAAGAACAGCATATCTAGTGTGGTTTGTCAGCGCTTTATAAAGGTATGACAGGGTCCCTTGTAAAATACCTGGCTATTTCAATTTTAAACGACCCACCCTTTGTGGTGGGTGGTATTCAAAAAGAAAATGGGAAGTAAAGCAACAGCTAGCCCTGTAGCTCTGCAAAAGATAGCCCTTAGATACAAGGGAGAGCTATGTACTGTATTTGCATAACATGTTGGTCTCAAAGTATGTTAGATATCTGCTTAGCCATTTGGTTTTCTGTAAAAATACTGTTCCCTATTTGTTCTCTATTAAACCCTTCTTCAGTTATATTTTTATGTTCTTTAAAAATAAACTTAGAAAAGATGTGCTGTTTTAACAACTGATAAAAGCAAACTAGCTAAGGTGCAGAATGGTCCAAGATCAGCATTCAAAAAGAGTTCTTTCTGAAAGAAGAAAGCCAGACTTCAGCGAACATTTCATATTTATTTTGAGATTAATAAGGTTAGAGAAAATAAATATTGCGTGGAAGTTTATGCCCTAGCTTCCCTAAGGTAACACAAGGGTGTATGTTGTATAAGTAGAACTAAAAGATGCTTGAGAATCCTAAGAAGTCAGGATTCCTATCTTCCAGGCTCCTTCTCTTCATTTTTGCAATTTTTTTCATACCACTGCTAGAAAAAAAAAATTGTTATAATTGATAAACATCCTTGTTAATAACCACATTCTTTGTACTATATTTCAGTGGTATGCAATAAAGAGCTTTGCCTCAGATGCACAGTGATCTTTAAGCCACTGTAAGAGATACTCAGTTTGCTATAACAAGTAGATTACACTAGTTCTGCAGTACAATTCAGCGTTCGTATCTTTTTTCATCTGTGTGACAGCAATGCAGTGTTTATTTTAAGAGTCAAAAGCCACAGGTTCAAATCCCCTAATGTCAATAGGGAAAATTGCTCGCTTCTAACTTGTAGCCCATACAATTTGATTTCTATTTTACCCATAAAATTTCTGTATGAAAATGTACTGCTAAGAGGTTTTTTAGTTTTTGATATAGTACAGCATTTTCATGCTCGGTGAGAGGACATTAAGAATATTCGATAACACAAATGGTGCTTTACTATGAGTGCAGTAAAAGTAACAAGTAGCAGTGAGATGGCACCCCAAAATACTATCATTTGCATCTATTGTATTCCCATTCTAAAAAAAAAGTCAATATCTTGATATAAATATCTGTCTGTTATGAGATCATGTAATTTCTCTATATGGCTTCTTACATTGTGTTTGCTGCCATATAAATGAAACATCTTCCAGCAGTGTATTAAACAATGTGCCTAACATCTGTCGTGCTTTTAACACATCCTCTCCCTAAGAAGAGAAGCATGTGCAGAAGATGGTCATGTTTTGGTAGACTTTTTGTGCTTATTTTGGGGCAAGTATGTTGAAAGCATTTATGCTGACAACATGTAATCAGTGTATAATGTTACATGAAGTTATTCTCATATAGCTGATTGACCTATAGACAAACTACAGACTGAGCTGGATACTGCCTAAGTAGTTCATCTGGCACCCAGCCCATTCCCACGTTCTTTCTGTTGCTCAGAGGTGTTGGTCATGTCACACAGTGCACATCTGTGTCTGGCCATGGAGAAATGGGAGAGCATACATCTGGTTGTAACACAAATACAGTCTTAGTCATGTCACAAGTGTGCTTAAACCCTCAATACCTACTCACTCATCACCGGACAACATGACAGAAAGCTTGGACATCACTAATTTTGTCGATTATATTCTTTTTATGGCTTAACCCTGGTAGGGAGCTGAGCACCACAAGCTATTCACTCACTCAGCCACTGACTCCCTGTGGGACGGGGGAAGAGTAAAGGAAGAGTAAGAGCAAGAAAACTTGGGGATCGAGATAAAAAAAAAATAATTTTTTAATAAGTGAAAGGTAAGTGTAAAATGAGAGAAAGGAAAGAAAACAAAACAAGTGAGGCAAAGGCAATCAGTCTCCGCCTCTCACAGGCGGACTGATCCCCAGCCGATTCCCAAGCAAAAAGCAGCTAACCTTCCTAAGCCCCCCTCTTTCCCCTTTTTATGGCTGAGCATGACATTATATGGCTCAGAATATCTCTTTGGTTAGCTCAGGTCATCGGCCTGGTTGTGTCCTCTCCCAACCTATTGTGCACCCCCCAGTCTGTTCATCAGGGTGCAGAGTGAGAAAGAGAAGACCTTGATGCTGTGCAAGTACTGTTCAGCAATATCTAGAACATTACTGTGTTATCAGCATTGTTTTGGTCGCAAATGTAAAACACAGCACCATATCAGCTGCTGTAAGAAAGTTAACTCTATCTTGGCCAGGCCCAGTACAGTTATTTAGTACGATAACCTAGGAAGCGTTCAACACTTAAACTATAAAAAGGCCTAGATAGCATCTGAATAGCAAAATATTTGTCAAGAAGGAAGAAAACGGTCTTTTATAGATCTCCTTAGTGCTTTGAACACCTTTTATAGTTCTTGTGGTGAGGGAGATGTTGAATATTTCTAACTCAGACTGAGAAAGGAGTCCACACATCAAAGATATTCAAGGTACGTATTTAAGCAGTGTGTCCCACTGAATAGGAAAATAAGAATTTAGGTTTGTCTTGGACTCAAATGTGTACTTAGGTCAGTAAGTGTTCAGTTTCATTCATTTTACTGCAGAAAAAAAGACTACTTATACAGTTGTGTGCGTTGCATAATGCTCAACTTTCTCAAACTAGAGTGTTTATTTTCTTGTGCAGGAGTCTTTTGGATGTTTTGCCTAAATGTCTTGTGTTTCCACCTACTCCTGTCTGACATAATGCATTCCTTTTCTAGAGAAATGCGATCTGAAAGATCATGTTTGGCATTAGTGTCTCGTAAAACTGAAATTTTTGCTGGAATCTACTGAGAGTTTTGCAGGTTTACTAGCAGTGCTGGTTTGGGAATAGAGCAAAAAGGTTGCTGTTATTTTTGTTGACACGCAGTCTGTGAGGATGTAAGCAGTCTAGCGTTCCTCATGTGAGCCGTTTTCTTGCCGTAACAATGTTTGAATACTGCTTGAAAACTTTATTCTTTGCTCATCTCTGCTCACATGTCATTAGTGAAATGAGTTACTGACTCCACTGTGAAGTAAAGAGTTCACACAAATACTTATAAAGTATGGAATTACTTTAGACAGAGTGGAAGATACTTACAGTATCTAACCATCCTGGGTTTGGAAGGTGTGCGGAAGGGAATGGAAATTTGGCATTTTCTTGTGAGCTGTTTCTGCCTGTGCAGTGGTCATCACAATCTAACCAAAGATAACAAAGCATCCATAGGATTATAAATGCGATCTCTGTGGCTTCAAGACAAAGGGGCATAATAGAGCAGTAGACCAGAGGACTACTTCAGTTCTTAATAGTGTTCACATGCTTCCAGCACATTTTTTATTAGATAATGCAGTGCTGGAATTTTCTCACATAGGAATGCTTACAGGAGTTAGAACGAGGGACGCTTTGTTCTCCCAGAGTTATCAGTGCACTGTGGACACCAGTGGTATCCTTTATTTGTCATCTTCCCTCCTAGTTATTGGGAGATTGTGTACTTGTGCATATGTGGAATAAAAGTAGTTTACAAATGCACTTCTAACCACGCTGCAAAGAGTGCAATGATGGAGATATTATCTTTAAACCTCACTGCAGAGTATAATACATGTATGCGCTTGAATCTGTAATGACATTCTTCTATTTGCAAACAAAAATACTTTCAGTTAATTACAAATATAAAGTGAGACAGTATTTCTGTTCCAGCGATAGTTAATATTAACTGCTGCTTTGGAAATGAGTGTAACTGTGCATTTTTATTTCCTTTTTAATAATGAATGTGCAGCTGTAAAGCATTCTATCAGTACTAGATGTGTATTAAGCAACAACCTCTTCATCACAGCAGAGGTAAAAGTACATTTAATTACATCATATAAACATAAAAATAACTTGTTTCAGGAAGTCATGGAGGTATTGTGTGGGATTAGGCTGCATAAACAGCAATATTCACATTCATGAGATTTTTGTTAATATAAAAAGGAATGATGTGTTGATGGGTCTGATTCTTTTTCATCTTAAGTGGTCGTTTACTCTTGCTTAAAACTGAATGCAAAAATGCAATTAAAACACAATGTTCTGTTTCACTCCCATTTTGCAAGTGTATAAAATCATATATCTATAAATACACAGACACTATATAATGTAGGAAATTCTGAAGAATCCAGCTTTTTATCTTCAAATAGTTTAGTTTGCAAAATGTTATACTTGCCTCCATGTGCTGAAGATTTGAGACTTACCGTTTAATTCCTTACCAATTCTGTTCTAAAACTTAGCTGCAGATATCTTGGTTATTTTCAGGAGCTAGTATCAACAGCAATATGAGGCAATATGTAGGTTAAGTGTTCAATATTGCTATTTTTTTCAAAATAAAATCTCTCACTTCACAGATTAGATGTCTGCTTTAAATCCATATCAAATTAATATTCAGATGAAGAATAATATTGTGATTAACACATTGTATTGGAATTTGAGAGTTAGAAGTTTAATTCCGAGGTAGTCACATCTCTCTCTGTGTCTGACATCAGAAATTTATTAGGAAACCAGCTAGAAATATTTCACTTTTTGTGTAAAACAGGCTTAGTAATATATCCTTTTCTTCACACAGTTTAGATTGGAGACTCTTTAGACCAGGTGGACTCTCAAAGGGAATGTTTCCGCTGTAGCTGAAGGTGAATTAGCCGATATATTTGCACTAAGTGTAATCTAGACAGCTTTGTTACATAGCAATAAAAATAGCATCAGGTGTTTTGGTAAATGGGTCCCAGCTTCCCTGAACCCTTGTGTGGCTACATTATACTGATGTATGTTCTATATGTTCACTTCCATAATCACTGGAGTTAGCTAGATGAAAGAGCAGATCTGCTTTTCCCTTTCAAAAAAAAATGTTTTCTTTTGATCAGCTTTTGTTTTACTTCTTTGCTAAGTTCTGCAGTCAACCTTTAGATTTTCTTCTGGTTTATTCTCCTGTAGAAGCAGGCTTTTTCTGTCCTCTGTCTTCCCTTGGCCCTCCCTGCCCCATAGTACATAGATTCTTCCTTTACCCACAGAAGACGTACCTCTGTGGCTGCTTTGCTCAACAAAGCTGTTTTGATGGGGAATACTAGTTGACAGTTCCCCCAGAATTCCCAAAAAGTATGATTTCCTTAGTGTTTTAAGAAAAGCAAGAAATAAACATAATTAAAGCTTGAGTCAATAGAGATTTGCACAGATTTCCCTAGGGCTGGATAGAGGTAATACATAGTCCAGACCCCAAATGTAGTTACCCTCATTCTCATCCTGAACCACCTCTAACAGAGAGCCCATGAATTACCCACTTCTGAAATTAACATTCTCCTCTATGACAATTGGGCTATAGGTGTTCAAAAGCCAAGTAGCATACTGAATATAAAAATTACTTGATTGAGTAGAGTTCTGTATTATGGAAGGACATATTCAGTGTTTTGAGATTGTTGAGTTTTCCTGTTCAGGGAGGATTTAGACTCCTGTTACATAAGTATCCCAAAGCTATAATATTTTGAAAACACAATTATTTTTCTGGAAGCTAACAGGTAAATTTGTTCATCAGATTTTGAGTTAAAATTTGGTGCCTCTAAGAAATGTGGCAACTCGTAGAAGCAGAGGAATGCAGGAGGGACAAGAGAAAGGGAAAAGCTTGAATGGAGGGAAGGGAGGAGGAAGTGGCTCGAAAGCTGCCCGGCAGAAAAGGACCTGGGGGTGTTGGTGGACAGACGCTGAATATGAGCCAGCAGTGTGCCCAGGTGGCCAAGAAGGCCAACAGCATCCTAGCCTGTATCAGGAATAGCGTGGTGAGCCGGACTAGGGAAGTGATCATCCCCCTGTACTCGGCACTGGTGAGGCCCCACCTCGAGGACTGTGTTCAGTTTTGGGCCCCTCACTACAAGAAGGACATTGAGGTGTTGGAGCGTGTCCAGAGGATGGCTACAAAGCTGGTGAGGGGTCTGGAGGACAAACCTTATGAGGAACGACTGAGGGAGCTGGGGTTGTTCAGCCTGGAGAAGAGGAGGCTGAGGGGAGACCTTCTCGCTCTCTACGACTACCTGAAAGGAGGTTGTAGAGAGGTGGGGGCTGACCTCTTCTCCTTGGTGACAGGTGATAGGACGAGAGGAAATGGGTTCAAGTTATGTCAGAGGAGGTTTAGATTGGATATTAGGAACATTTTTTCACTGGAAGGGTTATTAAACATTGGAATAGGCTGCCCAGGGAGGTGGTGGCTTCACCATCCCTGGAGGTGTTTAAAAAAAGGGTAGATGGGGTACTTAGGGACATGGTTTAGAGTGGTTTTTGTCAGGGTAGGTTAATGGTTGGACTTGACAATCTTAAAGGTCCCTTCCAACCTCAGCAATTCTATGAAGTTGGGACATGAGAAGCACCAATTAACCCAGTTGAACAGGACTGTGTATTTTGCTGTTGTGAACTATTCCAGGAAGCTTACTGTAATGGTAAATCTCTCCTTCAATTATTTAGCTTATACAGTAGTGTTTTCATAATTTAAAGTTTTTAGACTTGTCACAGAACAAATGAGAATGGAAATAGCCGCTGTGTAATATAATGATACTTATCTGTAATGATCTTGAGGAAAACCCAGTGGCTTTTGTTGAGTTTATATTGTGGTGCTCACTCAAGCCTTTATGGTCCCTGTGAGTGGTGGCACAACCATCTGGTGTATTAACTACTCCTCTCAGTTTTGCATCATCTGAAAAATTGGTGACTATGCACTCTGTCCCATCACTGGGTCATTAATGATGACGTTAAGCAGTACCGGCCCCAGTGTCCACCCTTGGGGCACTCCAATAGTGACTGATCTCCATCTGGACTTTGTGTTGCTTATCATAAGCTCTCAAGACTGGCATTCAGCCAGTTATCAGTCCACCTTGTTGTCCGTTTGTCTAGTCCAGCCCCTCTATTCAAAGCAGGGTCAGCTAGACACATTGCCAAGGATGGAGATTCCACAGCCTCAGGAAGGCAACAATTTCAGCATTTGTCCATCCTCGCTGTGGATTTTTTTTTCCTTATGTTTTAGTGGGATTCCCTATGTTTCAATTTCTGTCCACTGCATCTTGTCCTGTCACTGGACAATATTGAGAAGTCTCTTGCTCTATCTTATTCACTTCCCCCATCAGGTGTTTATACACATTGATAAGAACCCGCCTAAGCAAGGCTAAACAATCTCAGTTCTCTCAATCTCTTCTCATATGACAGGTGCTCCAATCCCTTAATTATCTTAGTGACTCTTTGAGCACTTTGTATGATAAAATCGTAAACAGAGGGAGAAAATTATGTGGTAGATTGGCAGTTACTTTTTACTCTTTATTGTCAATATTTGCATCTTGTCTGATTAATGTTACTGTATTCTGTGGCTTTGAAGAAGAGACACTTATCAAAGAAGTAGGGATATTAATCATCTTTTGTCTATGCTAAATAAATTACTTGCAGTGTTCTTGTAAGTGGTTACAAGTTTATTATTCTTTGGGCACTGAGTACCAGTTAAATTGGCTCCTGTTTCCATCGGTGCCAGTGGTTTGCACAATAACCTCAATGTGAGCGGTCATGTTCATGGTGAGGATGTTTGCTCTAAAATTAGTAATATTGACCTAGTTACTAAGTAAAAATTATGTTTCTAAATATTTGGACAGGTGGTCCTAAACTTCAGACAGACTATGGAGCTACTTTTTTGTTCATGAAAAAAGTGTCCATATGTAATCTATCTACAGGAAAACAGTATACTTTCCGTTTCTCTTCTCTGTAACAATCTTTGTTATGCATTTTTGTTAGCACCACATTTCATTGTACCAAAAATCTTAGTTTTCAGGAGTATTATTGAGTCTCTCTGTACTAAAATTCACTAGTTTGTCCTTATTGAATGAGGGACACTAACATAAAATAGGATCATTAGGAAGCAGTTTCAATACCTCACCTTGTGGGTTTTGAACTGTTCTTGCATTTTTTACACTATTCGCTGCTATTTTTTTTTTAAAAGGGGCAGGATTGGGAATTGCTTCACTGGTACAAATGTGGAGACCAACAGATGCAATGAAGAAATTTGTACAATAGATTAAAAATATATCGGATAAAAGTGTGAATTGGCAGTTGGTATTTGAAGGGATCTCTTTTTCATGTATTTTGTAACAATAGTTTCTCTCATGATTTTGGTAAGTTGCTGCTTAGTGGAAGACATAGCCCCAAAATACATATTTTAGTTCCTGACTGATGGAAGGTTATGATGGCACCAATGTTTCTGGCAAGTTTAAAAGACATGAGGATAAAACACTAGACAGCATTCCAGATTTCTTAGCAGGAAAATTTAAATCTCCTTAATTTTATTCCTACTGAGCTGTGGCAACAAAGGTCTTGTATTTAAATGTGAATTATTAAATAGACAGCATGATGATGATAGGAGCAGGCTATGTGTTATATGTATCAACAAGTTCTCATAAGCCAAATACCTTGTCAAAAATTCATATTCCCATCTATGCATTTGTGAAAAAGGGAAATAATTTTAACAGCATTATGCCTTTTATTCTTAAAACCCTACCAAGGATATTAGATTAGGGAATGAACTGAGATTTGCCATTTAAATTGGTAGGTGAAACCTTCTAGCTTTAAGCCTCTAGAACCTAAACTTACCACAATGCTGGAGAAAATAGTCACATCTACAGCAGACTGTATACAGGTTGTAGTAATGTGGAAAGGTCAGATATTGTATGATATCTTTAGCGTAGTTTATCATCTACTTTAGAAAAACATTGTTGAAATGTATTTAACAGGCAGCACAGCTCATTACCAATTGTGAAAGATTTAGTTAAAACATTTTGGGGTTTGTGTTTTTTTTAAATGTATTGCTACTGTTAAAAGAAAAAAAAAAAGGCAGCTGGCATGTGACTATAGGATTTGGAACTCTTGCAATGCAGGTTAGAAATAGCAGTGAGGCATGCAACAATAGTAAAGAATGATGTATGCTCTCTATTCATTTTATACACCTTTGTAAAATATAGGGAGGTGACACATACATATGTACACTGCTGCATGGACCTACATACTAAGCTTGATGCAAGTGAAGTCACCCACTTTAATGAGCTGAACTGTAGACTTGCATGGACTAATGGGCATAGACAGTGAAACAGGAATGGTAGTGTTTATAGAATCAGGGCCTGAATACGAAATATAAACATAGTTCATTTACCATTTAAGTATAGATAACCCTGCAGGAGAATGTAGTGATTTTGGCAAGAACGTGATTCTTGCTAAATGACAGCTTTTTGAAGAGGAACTAAAGATCTGTTTTTCTAAATATAAAGCAAGAATCTTAATAGAATGATCCCATTTGAGCATTTGTCAGACCTTTTCAGTAAATGCCATTAGATATTTAAGGATCAAACCAGGCATTATTTTGTTTTATTCAAACAACTGCGTCTCTGGAAGGACTTTGCCTGTACCAGTGTGCTTAAGAATTGATTTCTTAATTTCTGACTCAAAAGCATGTAATCTCCTGAAGCATTACCTGCATTTTTTACCATCTTTTTCTTCCTACAGAATTTTATAGCAAAGTAGATCGCGATCCTGTCTAGTTGATGAGACTGGACAATTTAGTAATGTGAGAATGAACTTCTACAGACAGCACATCTTTTTAAAAGCACAATTGTGTATATTCTTTGTATTCTGTCAGGGGCTCGGCCCTGCTCTGTCCAGAGCCTAAAGAGTCCAAACTGCCATAGCCTACCCAGCTAGGAGCCACATGCTCTCCTTAGCACTACACTGAACCCAGACTTCCAAGCAGTGCAGAAAGGAAGCTCAAGATGCAGGGATGGTAAACATATTCTCACAGCTTTTTGTTGATTTTGTGCTCAATCTGATTAAATGCACAACGATGTAGAATATGCTGTTTATATGCAGGCGGAGTCTGAAGGCCATGATTTTGTAACTGCAAAAAAAATTCAAACATTTTTTTGCATACTTGAGAATTGTTTTATACATCTTTTCTTTGGAGAACTCAGTGATGATAATGTCAGACACAGGCACCACTTATGCAAACTTTTCTGATTTACTGCAGTCACGGGACTAAAGTTGGGAAACCAGCACTGTCAACTTCCTAAGCTAATGTGACTGCAGAACTGGCATGTGATGCCAAGTTATGGGCTGAGGAATGATTGTTCACTTGAGAATAGCTTCTGGCTAGAATCCTGAGCTTGTCTCTCCTAAAAACTGGCGTGTTCAAATGAAGAATCAGTTAAAAGTATCGGTTTTGCTTGATCTTTTTCCATTAGTATGTTGGATAAAAATTATTAATATTTCAAGATAATGCTTTCAGTAAAATGTTATTTGGAGTGACTCTCATTTGTTAATGTGAAACGTTACAAACGTCCAAAATATGTAAAGAACTTCTATGTTTGCTTATTCTTAGGGAAAGGTGGAGCTAATGTCTTTTATCTAACTCAGTAGGCCAAATCCAGCTATGATTGTAGTCATATGATTGAATGGACTGTATCATATGGAGCACATTGCTGCACAGAGTTTCACTCTATACACATGCAAAATTGCTGTCAAAAAAGATCATATGAGGATGTGAAGCTAAGGTTGGAGTATCTTGGTCTGCGCCCTATTTTCTCTAAATTTATTCAGAAAAAAACATTATCTATTTTAAAAGTTAAAAATGAAATTTGCAAGTATCTGTATTATGTTTCCTTCAATGAAGCCTGCTGTTTTCATTGGCAGACAAAGTGATGGTTCCCATGAATGAGAGTCTTCCCATGCAGTTCAAATGAAATGGAGTCCACCCAGCATTGTGTTATTAGGTTAAAGGTTTTATTCTTGAGAGAGCTAGAAACAGAACTCCTGTTGAAAATCGATTGAAGTAGGGTAGGTGACTCCCTAAGACGCTGTGAATGTCATTAATTTGGTTGCTACTTTTCTATTTCCTTTCAGTCGTCTTTGTTTGCTGGTTCTGCCATCGTAACAGCATGAGTAGATTTCTTGAGGATCGCTTTTGCTGAGCTTATTGGAGTTTCAAATTTGTTTTCACTTAAGATCTAGTAGCAAGTCTTGTTTTTAATTTGCAGTGCAAGTTGATTGCATAATTGTGAAGCTGTTTGACATGTGTGATACAATTTGATTTGCATTCCTGCAAGTTTTCAACTGTAAGAAACATAATCTATTAGTAACAATTTTAGCGGGAGTCATTGGAGGGTTCTTACAGCTTGTTTTCCATTTCCCAGAGATTCGAAGATGGCACTCTGATAAAACTATTTGAACGCTTCACATTACTGTTCAGCTGAGCTGTATATGTTATGTAAGTGCCTTTGATATTTTCAGGGGGGAAAAAGAGTGAAAAAATCATAATCTATAATATATTTCTATATATTATATATAGAAAAATACAGTACAAAATGGACAAAGCAATATAATGCTGACAGAAGCAAGTGCAGGGTCCTACACCTGGGTTGGGGCAACCCCTGATACCAATACAGGCTGGGGGATGAAGGGATTGAGAGCAGNCTGCTGAGGAGGATTTGGGGGTATCGGTGGATGAAAAGCTGGACATAAGCCAACAATGTGTGCTTGCAGCCCAGAAGGCCAACCTCATCCTGGGCTGCATCAAAAGAAGTGTGGCCAGCAGGTTGAGGGAGGTGATTCTGCTCCTTTACTCCACTCTGGTAAGACCTCACATGGAGTACTGCATCCAGCTTTCGAGACCTCAGCACAGGAAAGACATGGGCCTGTTGGAAAGAGTCCAGAAGGAGGGCCATGAAGATGATCCAAGGGCTGGAGCACCTCCCCTGTGAGGACAGGCTGAGAGAGTTGGGGTTGTTCAGCCTGGAGAAGGGAAGGCTCCAGGGAGACATTATTGTGGCCTTTCTGTACTTAAAGGAGGCCTACAGGAAAGATGGGGACAAACGTTTTTGTAGGGCCTCTTGCAATAGGACAAGGGACAATGGCTTTAAGCTAAAAGAAGCAAGATTTAGACTAAATCTAAGGAATTTTTTACAATTAGGGTGGTGAAAAATTGGAACAGGTTGCCCAGACAGGTAGTAGATGCCCTGTCCCTGGAAACATTCAAGGTCAGGTTGTACAGGGCACTGAGCAACCTGATCTAGTTGAAGATGTCCCTGTTCATTGCAGGGGCGTTGGACTAGGTGACCTATAAACGTCCCTTTCAACCCAAATTATTCTATGATTCTCTGACTTTTTCCCTGAAAGGATACATGCATAGAGTTGACAAAGTGTTTACTGCACGACCAACAGGTCCTGGAAATCTATGGAGGAGACGTAGTCTTGCCCATGCAGACAGCAGCTATATTTAGGCTGGCCTGTACCTGTTGCACCACTGGAGTTTTTCTGATAACGAGGCTCTGATTGTCGCTGATTGATTTATTTTTTTCCATTGTGCAGTAGCTGGGAGACTTGAAATAGCATTAATTCCCAAGTAGATTTTCTCTGGAAAAGCCACAGAATAAGCAGGTGATACTATTGTAGAGAGCAGAGTAAAAAGAAACCGAACTGGCAGAAGCATATAATCAGATAGCAATACAGGTAGTTAAGAAGTATTAGAGAATATACAATAATAGAAATGGCAACACAGGTGTGATTTGCATGAGTTCAGAGACAGTCTAACAAACTATGCAGTGGAAGTGAAATAACTGGCCAGAGGCTAAAAAGGTAATTCTGAAGATGCAAGATCTTTCTGGTGCATGGAGAGCATCTGATTTAGAACCAAGATGGGTTGTTTCAAATTATGCGTCGTCTTTAAGCTGTTACCAAAGTGTGTGACCGTTACTTGCTCTAAATTGCTATAAATTTATATAAAACATAGGACTGCGAAAGACTACTTTGGTCATTCTCTGTGGTTCCCCACAATTGCAGGCAACTGTGAAATAATGCCTACTCCATTTCAGCTTACAGAACATACTGCGAACCACAAAATGTTTATTTCAATACCCTATAAAAAACTGAAAGCAGTGTAGTACAGGAGACTGAAGTGCATGGAAACTGCAGTGTGCTGTAAGACAAAACAAGGAGAGAGGCTGAGGATACCACCAGTGTTTTGGTTGCCTACAGATCCTAACTCCACCGCAGATCATTGTTTTGAAACCAAGCACGCTGGAAAATGGAGGCACAGAAGCCTCTTCATCGCACATCTTCTATACATCCTGCTGGTCATCGCTCCCTGTGAACAATCTCTGATGGTTCACAGGAAAACCCATCCCTCTTCACCATGTCGCCACAAACCAATTACATGCAAAGAAAAGAAAAAAAAATTACTGTGTCACAATGCAAGCCTCTATACCATAATGAAGAATTTTTGCCTTTGAAGCCAAATGTCAATTAGGTCATTCTCACATGAAGAATTAGCTTGGCTACATGGCAGCTTACTGTATTTAAAAACAAAAACCCAACAAAACAGAAAGCAACAGCTGATCACAGTTCTCACAGCTGGACAGTAGAGTAACAGAATAGAGAATTTGGTCACTAATGTTTTAGAAGTTTCTCCCACTTTCTTTAGGAAGTTTCTGGAGATGTTTGTGTCTGATGCATGCTATCATGCCTATTAAAACTATTCTTCAAAAGAAAAATATAAAATAGTGACAAAATAATCAAGGCAACACAAGGAAAATACATTGTGCCCATTGTACTTAATTCTTAAATCGACAGCTGTATTCAGATGAATAGTTTGAATTCTGCTGTGATAGATTAGTGTTAGTATTTTTAAATTTCCAATAACCCCTGAAGACTGTAACCACAGTTCTTAACTCTGTTAATTCACAGGGAAGTACATCAAGCTGACCACAAGATCCTCCCTCAGTATGTTTAATGGTCAGCTGATAATATGTTCAGAACCAGGTATTTTTTCACTTCAGCCTCTGCATAACCAGGCACTAAAGTTAAATTGTCTCCTTCATGCAAGTGACAATCTCTAGTCAATTTTATTTCACAGTTGTGATTTTTTTTCTCTTGCAGTGGCAACCTCCCTCTTCCACTGTTATGGCCTTGTTCCTTACTTGTTTTCTGTGTTTCTCTGGCTGGGAAAAGACAGTGTGTGCTATGGCTGATCAGTGTTTTAGTGTGCCAAGGAAATGTTTAACAATAGAGATCTGCTCATCTGTCCCGTGGTAGAGTCACTAATTTGAGTCCCTCTCCTTTACTAGCAGCCAATTATTATAAAACCTGTAGGAAGTTACTTTGCAATTTTTCTTATTTTTAAAAAATTGCTTGAAATTAGTTCAACAAAGTTGGAAGAGTTTGTGACACAATTTTACCTTACTCTTGAAATGTATCTTGAATGCGTTTGTCTTGCTTACTTATTCATCAATGGCATAATAATACAGAAGTTAGCATTTTGCAACCTGTTGGTTTTTTTTTACTTTAGATTATAAAAGAAAAGTAAGCATAAAGAAAGAAATACTATATATATCCCAGAAGTGCTATTACGTGCTAATATACAGCATCTTATATAGAGCTCAGTAGAGATGAAGAAAAGCCCCCACAGTAGAAGCACAAAATCTTATTGCTGATTATTTTCATGAATAAGAGATGGGAATAAGAATAGCCTAATTCCTATTGTTTCCTATCAAATCAAAGACAGTTTTCACACTGAGCATAGTAATATTGTTTATACAACAAACAATGTTACTACTCTTTGCCTAAAAAGCAAAGAAATATGATGCATGATCCCAAGATAATAGCACAGGTAATGATAATGACAGTGAGAGTTAAATTTACTTGCTGCTAGTAAATAATTCATATATATGGAAAATGTACAAGATGCAGCAAGGAAAATTCCAACTGGACCTAAGGGAAAAAATCCACAATGAGAATTGCCAAGGCTTGAAACCTGTTGTCCAGAGAGGCTGTAGAATTGCCGTCCTTGGATATATTCAGATTTTATTTGGATAAAGCCCTTAGCAGTCTGGTTTAACTTTAATGTTAATTTGACCTGCTTTGAGTAGAAGCATCAGACTAGATAGTGTTCAAAGGTCCCATCAACCCAGTTAGTGTGTGGTTCTATTCTAGATACTGTTCTAGTGGATGGGGAATTTAACACTGGAAATAAAAGATCCAAAAGTGGTTATATTTGGTCTATATTTCATACCAGAGTAAATAGGCAGTAATTTCAAGTAAGTTGCCAGCAGTTTGAGGGAGGTGATCTTCCTCTCTGTTTGGCACTGAGGAGGCAACATCTGGAGTGCTATGTCCAGTTCTGGGCTTCTCAGTACAGGAAAGATATGAAACAAGTCCAACACAGGGCCACAAAGATGATTAAGGGTATGGAGCATCATTTATATGAGGAGAGGCTGAGAGTACGAGGACTGTTCAGCTTGGAGAAGAGAAGGTTTGGTGGGGTCTTATCAGCAGGTATAAATTCTGTGAAGTTTGCAGGATTCTAAAAGTCATAAAATGGCATTTCCATCAGATGTCTAGAGATTCAATATTCAGTGAAGGTGAATGCTGTGGCTTCCATCTAAGTATCATTCAGATTGCTCCACAATGTCTATTAAGAAAAGTAGGTTTTGGTGGGTTTTTTTTTTCATTATTTTCCCAGCCCAGATATGTCCCACTAATTCTTCCATCAACAAAATAGAAGTAACTCTTAGGATGACTGGAGGGTAATTGGAGACTTGCCTAGAAACAGACTCCGGTGTAGCTCCATAGGGATGTAAGGTCGTATTCATGTGGACCTACTTGCAGAATTAGAATTTTTCATTCATTTCAAATGTTACTGAGTACATAGATGAACAATGTTTGTTTTCTGTCTGGAATTTACTTGAGAACGTACATTGGTATTTTTCAAAAACGTTGGAACTGCATTAATGAGTAAAATTAATGAAATGCTTGCAGTTCACAAGTTCTTCTGTGTCCTGGCTGTTCCTTTAAAAAGATCCATTTTATTTGTATTAAAAGTAAATAATTACTGTGTTTCATATTAGGATGATCCAGTAGTTCTTCAAGGATTTCAACCAACTATTCCTCTACTTTGATAATGCTTAGAAAGCAGTCTTTATTTTTGATGTGTCAGATGAGCTCATATATGTAGAAAGAACTTTAGGTTTTTTTTAAAAAAGTAAGTACTGTGTTAGAGGACATTCTGAGAACTGCTGAGTACTCTTGCACACTCTGAGAACTGCAGTCGATAGGAAAGTCAGAAGTTTAAGAAGCAGGGAAAAAATGAGAGCAGGTGTATTTTCATCACTGAGTTGAGGGCTATAATCACCCTCTCTGTAATACCACATTTGCTGTCACTAATACATGACATACAGTTTATTTTGTTAATTCTGTTTTTCTCATAATATGAAGACGACCGAGTTGTTTGATTCAAATACTATTCCTCTGTTACCTTTTAACTGCTATAAGTAGTTCAAAATGCTCACATCACTTATATGGGGCTATATGGGACCTATATGGGCCTCGGAGCTTGGCTGCCAGGTGCGCAGCTGCTGTCATGTAAATAAACCTATTGTATGCAATGCTAGGAGTTAACCACCTTTGAAATTATAGTTAATTCATAAGCCTTTATTAACATAATTTGCTTCCTCATGATGTAAAGTAGGAGTAAGTACTTAAGGATTTTTGTTACACTACTTTCCTCTGATAATGATACAAGAGCTGCTTCTGCACTGCTTCTCGTGTGTTCTTTATGTTGTGGTCTTGAAAGGTGCCGAATGCCTCAACTTTCATCCTGTTCAGTGAGAGTTAAGAGCGCTCAGCATCTCATAAATACAGCTTGGTACCAGCAGGAATTTGTCATGTACACTGTCACTTACCTGGTAGCCCTTCAAAGAGGGTCTTCAGTATGGCTGGTGGGAATCTATACCAGTTGTGTGTGTTTGCAAGTATCACAACTGCTGTGCAATTATTACAGTATGGGCTTCACATAAATGATATAACTCTCTGTTTTTAATGTCCTTGAATAGAACATCGTGTATCCATTATTGTCTAAACATGAGCCTAGCTGATAAATTTGTTTAGAATTTTTTATTTTTCCCACGTGATAAACTATGCTTTGAAATCTCACTTAGAATCCAGTTTATTTTTAAAACAAATTTTACCAGACACAGTCATTTTGAAGCAGACAGGAGAGCATCAGCAGTTGCTTGATTGAAATGCATGTATGTAAGTTTAATAACAGTATCATGCTTAGTCCACGTTCAAGCCGGGCCTCTCTCATGCTCATTCTGAAAAATGTCAACTTCTGCTAAACTGACAGAATGTGACTACTAATTAAAATATTCCCATGAGATATATATATTCTACATTGCCTACTTTCTCTGTTATTTTAGTGTTCTCTTAACCTTTGCCTCGGCAGTGTATGCTTTTTGGTATAATAATGCAAGCAACGCTTAACAATAGAAGGCCAAAACCATCAAAACACAACTTTTTGTTAAATTATAACACACACTACTTCGAAATTTTTTTAGCTTTATAAACTTTTGTTCATGTTGTAGAGAAGTAATCTCATACAAGATGAAATTTTATCAGGATAAAATATGCACATTCTGTTGAATTACCCTGTCAGGTTTATCATGCATTCGCCACTGCACTGTAACTTTAATTATTAGAGTTATCATGCCCCTGACTCAGTCTGACAGTTGACTTGATGTAAACGGAGATCTACCGGAGGGCAAATATTCCAGAAGTAGGAATGGATGGCAGGAGTACGCCTCAGTTATTAAAGGCTTCTGCTGTTGTAGCCCATACCCAAGGATGAAAAGGGAGACTGCACTGGAGGGGCAATGCAAAATGAGTATTTATTTCAAATACAGAATGGAAAAGCAAAGACCTAGCACAGTCACAGGTAACGGGATGGTATTGCAGCTGAACCAGGAAATGCCTTCTTATATTCTTGTTATTGTTGTTAAAAAGAATATAGAAGACATTTTCTAGAAATAGTGTAACTGAAAAATACCATTAGGGCGGCTTTAGTTTTCTGGATGATTTCTGGGTAATATGGTGCATTTCTGTGAACAGGGGAGCAAAAAGCAGGTGCACTGAACCACGGAGACAGCTTTCACTCCCGTGTCATCCTTCTCCGGCTAGTTGGTCCCTGTTAGAGGCAAGCGCACGTGTAACGCGTATAGCTCTTTACCGGATTCGGGCCTAACTTAGTTCAGTGATTCAGTATTTCCTCTGAGGGACAGAAAACCGGGTTTAAGTTTCACCCTTCCTCGGGCAGAAGCTGTATTGAAGTAGACGGCGTTAGGGCCGAAGCCGGGGAGCGCCCTGCTGCCGGGCGCGGGCTGTCCTGCGGCTGACCCTGCGCTTACCTGCGTCCGGCAGCGCCTCCGCCCCGCTCCCGCCTGCCCCCCGCCTCACCGCCCCCGGTCCCCTCCGCCCGCCCTGGGGCTCCCGCCACCTCCCGCCCCGGAGCGGCGCTGCGGGCCCCTGCGTAGCGGGGCTCGGCCGGGGAGCAGCGCTTGCGCGCCCGTCCCGCCCGCCCTGGGACCGGCGGCGGCAGCCGNGCTGGCCGGCGGCCCCCGCACCTGTCACCGCGGCGCCCGGCGACTTGTCCCGCCGGCGGCCGGAGCCTGGCGCGGGCCGGGGCGCTGCCTCGGAGCTCGGCTGCCGCGCGGCGGGCGCGCAGCTGCTGCGGAGTAAATAGTAACCCCGGTGTCCCTGCCAAGTTCATGGCGACATTTGTCCTCCGGGGCTTCGTCACCGGTGCTGTGCCGCCAGGCTCACACACCTCTCTCTTTCCACGTGTGTTACAGGTAGGAAAATGACTCGCCTGGCCCAGGAGCAGGAATTACGAGTCATGTCCCTGTGAGCCCTCCAGAATTAAGAGCAAATGCCTGGAGAAGTCCAGTTGCACAGAGCAGCGCCGCAGCTCTTGTGAACAGCAGGCATCGACGCCTTTCAGACTTGTTCCTCTGGCACCAAGCACTCTGCCAGCATTTCCTACCCCACGAATGGCTACTCAGAGGAAGCACTTGGTGAAAGATTTCAATCCTCATATCACCTGCTATATCTGTAAAGGCTATCTCATCAAGCCAACTACAGTAACCGAGTGCCTCCATACCTGTAAGTAGTGCTTTGCAAAATATCCCTCCTTTGTAAGTGATACTTCCTTGAAGTATTCCGTGTTTAACATGATCTCTGTGTTGGTTTTTGTTTACTTGTTGAAGTGTTGCATGAAATGCTATGCAGTGTCTGGTGGGGTTTCCTAGACTCTGGTCTGCCATTTGGGTCATCCTGAGAGCATGCTGACTCTGCTTAATGCCTTGCAGAGTAAAGATACCTCATTTCTTTCCCCCAAGCTAGTGGTGATTGTGCTGGCTCTAGCACCAAACATACCACTGTGGCCGGCTGATCTCAAGTAAGATCATTAGGTTGGGTGTGGTCTTTTGATAATATAACTGTGCTTTTGAAACTTAAGCCAATGTATCTTTTGGCAGTGTGCATGATGGATACACCAGTTTGGTCAGTACTGGCTCACATCTCTCTGTAATGTGTTTGCGGCACAATGCATAGAAATACTTGAAAGTTGGCAAAATATTTATTTAGGGAATAGACGTCTTTGAATGAAACTGGCTCAGGAAAAAGTGTTCAGGTCTTATGTCTTATGATCCTAATACTTCTAAAACATTTGTTGGTACGAATTAACATTAAGTGTATGAATAGTCCTATCAAACTCAGTTGTCTTACTTCCACAAGCTAAGTTACTTACAAGTTTGAATTTTTTACTTTTATTCCTGAATAGAAGATGGTTTGCTTGGACCTTCTGGAGAATTTGGCGTCTTTCCAAATAAAATTTGAATTTTTCTAAAAGAAGAGTAAGGGAAGCTATATGGTTTTTTGGTAGATTTCTCATTTTTAAACCTTTAATAAATATTAGTTAAAAGCTGTGTCTTAGCATTTCCTGTCACTTCTACATGGTGGTGTTCTTGCAGTTGTTACTGTCTTCGCTGTTAATTTTTACATTGTGGTGTTATGTCCCTAGTATATCAGGCACATAGAGAACTCAAGCATATCACTCCTTTATGTTGTTCATAGTGCAAAGATAATATTGTTTACCATTATAATAATGCTCTTTTTAGTTTATTTTTTGAGAAAAAGTAGTGTTGAACTGACTTTTTCCAAGTCTAATATCAGTGAAGGATTGTAACCTGTTTTGTGGTGGTATTCTTCTGGTTTGAGTTACTTGGTAAAGGAATTTAAGTTCAGGAGGAGAGAAGTTAAGCAAAGTGTCCTTATAGGAACTTGAAATAAAACAGGAGGGAGAGGGGTATATTAGCTGTTATTATCTTCCCTTAAAAAGAAAATGGAAAAATTCCAGCATTAGTTAATTTTTTTAATTGTTGAAGTTCAGTGAACAGTAGTAACTTTTAAAAGGTTGAGGAGAAAAAAGTGGCATCAGAAATCAGCTCAAACTTAGGAAAAAAATGTTTTTGTTATGGTCTCTTTCTGTTTAGATTATTTATTTGTTTATTTACTTTTGCTCCCATTGCAAAACAATAATGGCAGAAGGAGCATTTTTTTTCTCAGCAACATCTGTTTCTTTTGTTCACTTGTAGATAGTGAGCTCTTCACTGAGAGAGCTCCGTTACTGGCTAGTCCCCAGATGAGTGCACATGAATTTTACTGAGCTGCCATATAGTTGCACAGGTCTCCTTACAGAAAAGCTGCCACGTGTTTGGGTCATTAAGTAGAACTGCAGGAAAGAAGGTGGTGTTTCTTTAAAGCAAGGTTTAGTTGTCAAAATACGAAGCTTATAATGGTGGAAAGGAAAATGAAAAACTTCAGATGGTGATATAGAAGTTCTATGTCTGTAGAGGAAAAGGTGATCCTGTATGAGGCAGAATTCAGGGGAAGATACTCTGACAAATTATTTTATGCTTTGGCTTTTAGAAGATATTTAAACTTTTTTGGGTTTGGTTTTTTTTGTTTGTTTTTTTAAGTACAGATATGGTTCTTCAGTCATATCCAAATAGTTACTGCAAAATACAATTATTTTAACTGCCCTTTGGTATTTGTTGTATACTACTAATTATCATAATTCAAAACAGTGTTGTACAAATGATCAAAATCTGCAGATATTAATAGTTTAAGAAGCAGCATAAATTCATTAGATATTTGGAGTGCGATGTATACTCTGGACTAGATGAAAAGCACGTATTGACATAGATATTCTCCAGTGATCATAGAGGAACTAATGTGATCAGTAGTAACTAAATCAGTTAGCAGTTAATTCACGTCTTCTGTGTTGCTGAAAAATGTTAAGTAGGAAGGTTTTGCTCTGAGAAATGTGTGCCTTTTAATAGGAGATGGTTTTGATGGGGTTTTTGGAAATGTTGAATAGACGACCCCACCATTTACTGGGATGCATAAGTGCAACTTGGGCATCAGCAGTACAAACTTTCCTGTCTCTTTTGGGAACGAAATGCTTGTATTACTGCAAAATAGTGAATTGTTTTGCAAATTCAGTACTTTGTTTCTTTTTTGCTACTTGCAAAAGATTGGGTTTGTCTTCTGGACTGAGACTTTTTTTCTAGTCTGTTACGCAGTTGTCAAGGATCTTTAAGAACTACTGGTTGAAGCAGGCTAGATGTGAGCTAAAGGGTACGTCCCATCATCTGTTTCCTGAGTCACTCTGTATAGTACAGTGTGCGCTTGCAAAACTTGGAAAATAGACTTTCTACAGGAACATTCTTTAGTGTCCTAAAAAATTTCAGACTGTTTACACAATCATAGAAATGTTGGTTGGAAGGGACATCTGGAAGTTGTCTAGGCCAAACCATGCACAAGGCAAGTTAGTTGCCAACACTACTCCAGGTCAAGCCATGGCTCTGTATAGTTGAGTTATGAATTTCCAAGCGTGGAGTCTCCACAGCCTCTCTCAATAACTATTTCCAGTGCTACACTATTTACCTAGTGAAGAAGTTTTTCTGAATGTCCTACCAAACAACAACCGGTGACCATTGCTCCTTGTTATAGTATCTGCCACTACCAAGAAGAGCTGGTCTCCATCACTCCTGTAACTGCTGTTCAAGTGGTATAGGCTGTTATTAGATCATCTGCTAGCCTCAACCATGATTCGTTTTTGCTAAATCGCTATTGCCTATTCCCGATTACGTTTTTGTCCCTCACATAGTTGGAAATTAATTCCAAAGGACATGACATCATCTGCCATCTTTCCAGGGAGCTAGGGGAGGCTGTTAGCTATAGTTACCTGGGTCATCCTTCCCATCTTTCTTAAAGGTGGGCATAACACACTACCCTTCTCCAGTAATCAGGCACATCCATAATCACCATGATTATGGTGATAAGCTTTCAGCTTAGTGAGTCCTACCTGGCCTGTAGATTTGAAAACATCCAGCTTTTCTCAGTAGTCCCACACCTGATGGTCATCCTTCTCCTTCCCAAATCATGTGCATGGAGATCAAGCTCTTCCTGTGAAAACCAAGGCAAAAAAAAATATTGAGGACTTCAAACCTTTCTATATAATCCATTCCTAAGTTGTTTCCCTCATTCATTAACAGACCCACATTTTGTCTGAACTTCCTTTGGCTACTAACCTACTTGCAGAATCCCTTTTTGTCCCTCATCAGTTTTAGCTATATCTGGGCTTTGGACTTCCTAATTTCGTCCCTAAGTGCCAGAGCAATGATTTTTTTATCCTGTTCTTTCCCATCCTTGTTTCCACTTCTAATATGCTCTGTTTTTGCATGTTATTTGGAAGCTTGTGCACTAAGCAGTTCTTCTGACAAAATTCCCTGTACAATGGGCTGTTTAGTTCTTGAGGTCTAAATAAATCTTCCTTAAAAATAAAAACCAAAAAGCCAGCTTTCCTAAATACCGTTCTTTCTAACGATACTGTCCTTGGGAAATCTGACTGGCAGTTGCTTAAACAAGCTAAGGTGCCATCTCCTGAAGTTCAGAATCCTAACTCTGCTGTTTAACTTTGTATTCTTCCTTGAGATCCTGAACTCGGTCATCCTGTGGTCACTGCAGGGCAAGCTGCCATCTGCAGCTCTATTCATCACCAGTTTTCCCTGTTTATGGCTAGCAGATCAAGTGGTGCGTTACTTCTAGTTGCTCTCTCTAGTATTTGCCTCAAGAAATTGTCAACCAGTGCAGTCTCTGAACTTTCAGAAATGTCCTTCCATGCAGGAAACTGATCAGAGATGTAATTTTCAATATCAAACCAATAATCTTGCAACCAGACTATTTTCCGTATTTTGTTAAAAACTTGTGCTCTCACCTAGAGATCCCAAAAGAACTTCACTGAAGCAAAATTTCCCACCATCAGACAGGCAAGCCGAGCCTCCTGCAGAAACTTCAGTCAATGGCATGTAGCAGGTTTTGTCTTATTTTGAAATAGATTTTAACCCAGAAAGTCTTTCTTGATCATCGTGTACTGAAATTCTCTCTCTCTCTTAACAGAAGGGAAGCCAGTCTGACTGTGTCCGGTAATTGTAATTAACAGTGTAGCAGTCTCACATATATAGTTTCTGAGAATGGTGGTGAAGTATATTAAAGTTTTCTGTCCTGTTTTTCTGCACTTTTCCTAAAAGTAAGTGCTTTTAAAGCAGGTTTAAGGTAGCTAATTAAATACTTCATTAAACATACCAAATGACTTGTTATATCTCTGTGACATCACTGAGATGGGTTTGATGTTCCGCTAGCTGTGTGTATCCTCTGCCCCTCCTTTGCTCACTGGATCAAAGAGTGATTAACTTTGAGAGAGGAGATTCTTGGAAGAATTCAGAGGATGAGTTCCAACAAAGAATTTGTCCCACAATTAACTAATTAAACTTTCTCTTGTAGAATATTTTGTTTAAAAAATGCAATATGAGGTTTTATTTAGGTACCTTGTTAATCAGCATTTAAAAAATAACCTAGGAAGAGTCTTCTCATTGAACAATTGTGGCTCATCTGAAAAGTCAGAGTACAACCATGAAATTCAGGTTCTTGTTTCACTGGCACATGTAGCCCATTCCTCAGTACTCTGCAAACTGTGTACAATTTGATTAAGCTGTTTTCTTTTGCCTGTTGCCACACTGTGACCTACAGTAAAGCAAGTGAAACCATGTCATTTTGTTAATCTGTACTGGAAACATTAAAGGTTTTGGATTTCTGTTTGTTTTTTTCCCCCTAGGGTGGTGAATTAAATATATCTGTAATTTAATTGTGTTTGAAGATTCCCTTTTTCCTTACCCTTTTAACCCAGTACTTAGGCTTCATCCCAGTGTCCGAGACTTCAAAGTGATAAACTCTGAAAAATGTTCAGTGTTTTCTATTGAGAATAACAGAGGATGATTGTACCTATCATATCTGAAAACACTGGTTGATGATCCTACTCCTACTAGGAGTGTCACATATCCGTTCATTATTCTTGAGTGCTAGAATTTATGTGTATTTTTTACTTTTTCGTTGCTATCGGTACATCACGTTTAGTTTTGACAGGCAAATCCTCATAGCACCATAGCTTTAAATGAGAAAAAGCAGAAGTTGTTTTAGGTTACTACGGTATTGGTTTCCAGTTTCAGGGGGAGTTTCGTGGTATATGGTGACCTCGTGATTTAAGTTGGCTGCTCAAAGACTTGATCCAGATCCGTATGTTGTTTGGGGGTAGGGCATACATACATATAGGACTGGCTTAAGATTCTTGGTTCCTTATGATGTTTTGTCTCTATATATTCTACTCAAAGACCTCTGTTACACTGGAGATTAATGTTTTCATTAATTATTAGTCCCTTTCTTGGACCACTCAAAAAAAAAAAAAGTATAAAGAGAGCACATAAATATATTCAGACTGAGGAATTCAGTTCCTTTCCATAGATTGATTTATATTATAAATATTTCTTTAAGTTACATTATTGTGGATCTTAGCAGGCTTTATGTTTAGCAGTGTTTAGTATTTGGGAGGTTTTGGGGAGTCAGTCATCTGGCTTTAAATAAGTGTGTTACTTATCTATCCTCTGGCATAGAGTTCTTCTGAACAATAATAATTTCAAATTTCTTCTAGGTGTAAATGAAAGCCATAGCTCAGATAGGTCCTATTTGTCTCTAATTTGGAAAACAAACAAAAAGCCCAGCAAAGCCAAGTTTAAAATGTCTTTGTAAGACAAACCAATGAGTCCTTTTCAAAGCAGTCAGATCACTGTCACCTCATCATAGACTTCGAGAACTTCTCTGACGTGAATGGGACAGAGATCCTAAGAGCAAGTGAAGGGAATGAAATTCTCTTCAAAGGATTTCAGACATAGCTTTCTTGAAACACAGGGAAATGCTTTCTGGAGGAGGCTAGTACTAATTGCTTACAGAAAAAAAGAAATCACTCTGGTGTTGATATGAAACCACTGGTAATCCTTTTGAAGGATTTTTTTGCTAATCCTCTTAGAGTCTCCACTGCTAAAAAATTTCCAAGTAAGAGGAGGTTAGGGGTTAGCCTTATCAGTTCCAAAATTAATATTGACCAGTACCAATTACACTTAATGCCATTTTTTCCAATTTTTTTTTTTTATTCTTTATCAGTCATTTAAAATTGTTGTCAGGTTAGAAAGGCTGACTCCATAGAGATACTGCTGTTTCTACTGGACCAGGAGGCTTACAAAAAAAAAAAAATAAAGACCAACCCCTTCCTTTATTATCGGAGTTAGCAGAAGAGGAGCTCCATCTCACTTGCAGTTCTACACTGAAAAAGAGTTATCCCTCAGCTGAGTTTCTGTGAGGTCAAGTCAGAAAAGGTCTAGAGTCAACCAAGCCCTTACATTACTTACCTCAGCGACTTCCAGCTGAATTGCCATGTGGCCATTATTCACGACTGTGTTAGACTTCACAATTTCATCATCATACCAGCTTCTCAGTCTTCCCCCACCACCACTTTAAATGGAGGTTCTCCAGCTAATGGAATTTCTGAGATAGGAGGATGATTCTTGTGGTTCTCATTAGTATTGTCATCACCCGCCACTAATCTGTACACTTTCTCCTGACAAAAGCAGTGTATTATCTCCACCTTTAGCACAATATAGATACCAGGATTATGAAATATCAGGTGCTGCAGTTGAAGAGCTTAATTGATAGTAGCATATTTCACAGATTCCTTGAGAAGCTTGGGCAGAATATGGTTATTTTCATTCTCATTGAAATCATCCAAAAAGTGCTTATTCTAGGACTCTTGTTTCAGACTTTTATTATATGTGACATCAGATTTAGTAGGTTAATCCTACTTAGTCCTTTGGTGTACTTCACACAGACATAGTATTTCTACATTTAATTGCTTTGATGCTCTCTACTTCAATAATATGGAAGAACCATGCCCAAAAAATGCCCTGATTTTTTTTGGGTAAATGGAAAGAAGACAGCTCCATTAATGAATGGAGAAAATGTGGTTTCCGACAATGTTACCTACTTCTATTCATGGCAATATTTCCTTCACTAAACTATCTTCTTTCTAAAAATCAGTGGGTTGCTTAACTAAATTTAAATGCAGTTTAGCCACTAATATTTTTATTTTTTTTATAGAGATTACAATATGTATTACTATCAGTTAAAGAGCCAGGTTCATCATGGTTTTGTTTCACCTTGTCTTCTGTTTCGATTTTCCAGTCATGTGTTCAGAGTAGGACCTTTTTATGATTGGCTCATTTTTCACTTCTCAAGAAGAGTAAGATAAATGAATGACGTGGTACCAGGATGGCCTATTTGAGAAAGAAAATCCCTTCATCCTACCGTTCTCATGAACACTGTGTCAGAATTTCATATTCATTAGTGTTATTGTCTGTTGGTTTTTTCAATTCAAATGACCTGGCAAGCTTGTGATTTAGCTGGAGCCATATTTTATTTTATGTTGAACAATCTTCACGACTACTGATAGTATCAAAAAAGTAAAGGTTCAGTAATTAGAGTTTGAAGATAAGCAAGAACATTTTTTGAGAATGTTACACTATGTTATTTGGCCAGCTAATTGAATTCTGTCTGTGCACTTGAATGGTGTTGGTGGCTGCCTGCAAGTAATTCAGGTCTGAACACCTGCAGTGTTTGTATTTGTTCCTTAGTACATGTTTTTACAGAGCATTATGTCTTATGGCAATGCCTGTTCAAAAAGCATAACTTTGGGAAAGTGATGCTGCTTCTTCATCTGTGACTCTGAGAACCGCTTGTGACACTTCCTGACCTCAGGTACAGGTACTGGAGGGAGGGCTTTTTGTTTGCTACGTGGTACTATACAACAGCCCTTCCTCTCCAGGGCTGTGTGCCCGAAATGAGGGTACACTCTGCTACCTTTGAAGGTGCCGAAAGTTGCACTTAGAATCAGGATATTTGTTTAAAGGGAGCACTGCAGAGCAGATTCATGACAGCTTTTCATGAGCAATGTCATGTTCTTATCTATTTATGTTAAAATCTTACAAAACTTAAAGCATTTTAAGGTAAGGTGCAAAAAAAAAAAAAAATTAATTGTGATATCCAAGGCAAACAACATGGTTAAAAATGTCTATAATAGATGTAGGTGAAGAAATTAAAAAATACCACATCTATTTAACCTTGACATAGCTAGTTGAAATCAGAAAGCTCTAACCTTTATTCATCAAGCGCATTAATTTAAGAAAAGAGAACAGCAATTCTCAGAGAGGTGATTTTTGTATATATTTTATTATCTGTGCCTCTTCCCAATTATGTCATTGTGTGTACGTGGGTGGGTTTTGATTAGTGAAGGAACTGAACTATGCTTTCTGTTGCTCCCTGTGCTGCTTGTATTTCAGGTGGGTGACAGAAGGAAAGATAGTTCAGATAGTTCTGGGAGCTGGGATGGCAGAGGAGCTACTGATCAGCTAGAGTTCCACCTTGTGATGTTTGCTCCTGGGTTGAGCGTGTGGAGACACTACATCTTAAGAAAAGCTTTGAGCTGAGAATCTTCATCTCTTTTCAATTTCAAGGTTAAACTTCTGTTATTTTCAGTTCTAGAGGAGATTCTCAGTCATATTAATGAAGAGAGATTATAGAAATCTCAACTACGTGTCTTTTAAAAATTATTGGGACTTGTGCTTCAATCTAAGCGTGTTCTTAAAAGCTCTGTTGGGCTTCCATGTGGGGATGAAATTCTCTGTATTCTCTAAGTGCAGTAGCAGAATGTTTAGTTTTAGGAGTACGAGTTATAAAAAGTGAAGAAATGTTGTAGGTACAGAACATCACATTTGCTGCCCTGTACTAGACTTCTTACCCTGTAGAAGTGTTAGGGAATGCATGTGCAAAAATCAATTAAGGCTAGTAATTTAACAAATTATAAAAGATCTGTGATATAAGAAGAGTTCTGTGATTACAGGTTCTTGCATCTCTGTGCCAGTGCTAAATACCTCACGACTTGAGGATAAGAAAAAATCCACTTGTATCTTGAGGGCTGAATGGTGCTGTCGTAACATCAGTGGTCTCAGCTCTGCTTTGGAGTCCCTATGTGCAGAGGACAGCTGTGGGCTTGTCTGGCAGGACTCGTGGGCTTCCTGGGTGCATGTCACCAGATCATGGGAAATCTGCCCTGCATGCAGCACGGCTGGAGCCGTTTAGTGTAGCCAGAGCGCTCTGAAGTCAGACTGAAAGGGGAAAGTTCATTGTCATTTCAACCACAGCTATGAAGTTAATGTCTTTAGGTTAGTGTTTTAAAGCAGTTGGAAAAAAACAGCTATATGGAGGGTTAATGTGTGTACGTTATCATCATCAGTTGATTTGTAGGAGCTCTTCTGAGCATACTAAGGCAAAGATAAATGCAGATTTCGCTTGTTAGGTGACATTTGTTAAAGGAATTTCAAGATTCCTTAAAGACTGTCATATAATTAGGATTTACCATCTTGTTTTAGAGGTACTTTCAGTTCTTTAGGTAATTGATGAAAGAAATTACAGTGTTTCAGCAGAACGCATATTGCAGTCCATTTATTTTTTCAGTCTGTTTACTGATGAATTTGCAGTTCTCATTTCAGTTTAGGTGAAGTAATAATAAACAGGGGGTAGAGTTTATCTCCATCCAGAACATTGTAACACAGTACTAATAGCAGGCATATTTGTTCTCATCAGCTTTGGTTCCATTTTCTTATTAATGGCAGTAAAATTTACAGTCTGCAATTAATAATTTAGAAGCAACAGTAGTGTAACACCTTGTTTAGTTTAACTTCAGTTTATTGGATTTTAAATTCACATGGTTGTTGTTTTGGGCCTGTTTATATTTGCCATGACGATGATCCTGATTTTTCTTTGTAAGATTCAAGTATTAAATGTTTACTATAGGATCTGTCGTTGGTTTTGAAGGTGCTATGTCAAAAGGGAAACACAGCCACTTTGAACCTGTGTACAATTTCAGTGAACTTTTCTCTTACGACAACTACTTACACTAGTATTTTCAGTTGCCAGCAACAGTATTGGAAAGAAAATAATGTGCCTAAATCATTTTCAGGTTATCTGAAGTGACTGTGCTGGGCTATTGCTCCCCAACATGCCCTTTTGCAGAACCTGCTCTTTATGTGTGCTACATAGTATGAGTTTTGCATTTTATGATGCTGGGAGAATTATAAGTAGTAAAAATATGGCATGGCTTAAAGCAGTGCTTGTCTAACCTGTTCTGCTGAACTCGGTGCTGCTGAACTGAGGAACAAGAATTGGGTAAGATACATTGTAATTATTTGCTTTAAAATAATACACATATCTTTGAATGTAGTTAGCTGGTATCATTAGGTCATGTTCAAGGAATACTATTTAGTTCTTGGTCTAAATTGGTTTTTTTCTCATTTTTTTTTCTCTTATCTTTTTTTTTTTATTTTTTTTGTCCTTCAGTTTGTAAGACTTGTATTGTTCAACACTTTGAAGACAGCAATGACTGTCCCAGGTGCGGCAACCAAGTGCATGAGACCAATCCACTAGAAATGTTAAGGTAAGATGACATTGCACAGCATTTGCTGTAATGTAAGAACAAAAAATTATTATAAAAATAATTCTTAATATCTTTATCCTGAAAAGGAATTTATTTTTTTGCTTATTTGTATAATATATCAAGTGCTCTTGGCTATAGATTCTGACAATTTTTCCTCTCACAGTAAATTGGAAATTGAGTTTTATCAGATATAACAAAAGGAGAAAAGATAAGGAAAAACACAGCAGGGTTGGGTATATCTTACAAATTAAAACAAGTATTTTAGTGCCTCTATTAAAGAAATGAAGCACATATCTTTTATTCATTACATGAAATGAAGTTCTAGAGTTTCTTTTTTCCAACTATTTAGGGCATTCCAAACTGTATGCAACTTTTTTTTTTTTTTTCTTTTTAAAGCAATGTAGAAAATGAATTATGCAAATAACTGAATGCTTTCCAAGGGGTGGATTTACCCATCTGAATTGAAATCTGCTGTCAGATTAAAGAAAAGACGCTTATGAAAGTTTTGACATTGAAAATGCCCTTTCTTGAGAGTTTACATTTTTTATATCACAAGAACACATTTTTGTTTAAACAATTATTTTTCTTGAAATTCTGGATTCTCTCTTAGTGATGTTATGTTGAAACAAAGGTGACAGCCATCCTACAAGCATAGTACAGAGAAATCAAGAAATGTCATCCTAAGTGGAAGAACTTTTCCTAAAATGATGAAGCCACTCCCTGCCCTCCCAACACTCCCTCCACCTCTTCCCGCCCCACCCCAACAGTATTATGAGTTTGGAATTATAATTTAGGAAAAAGTATTCTTCCATCAATTTTAAAATAAGTATTTTAAAATTTGGAATTTACTAGGGTTGGTATCATTTCCAAATTCCATTGTGTTTGCTACGATTTGTCATATTTTGCTTTGATTCTTATTACCGATGGTGTGTGTGCAGAGCAATTCCCATGCTTCAGTGATGCTCCAAGAGGATAGGTGAGAGGAACTAAATTCAGCAACTCTAAAGGGAGTCATTAGCTTAAGGCTTTATCATCTGAGTGGTTTTGGAAGGGTAGGGCTAAAAGGACTTACGTAGATGTTTACCATAAGTATTTTTCTGATCTGTCAGTGTCTGAGGCACTGTGTCGACCATAATAGGAGATGCTATATAGAGTGCATAAGGCTACTAATAACCATTTTAGAAATACTGCTTTTATTCTGACAGGACCATTTCATAGGAGCTGGAAAAAGCTTTCTCTGAAACATCTTGTAGATGTTTAGTAAAATGATAATATGCCTTAAACAGGAAATAATAGAAGGGCGAGAAAAGTTGAGACCACAAGCCAGAAATGTGGGAAGAGCTATTTTCTCTGTGATTATTTCCTGAAACTCCTTTTAGCGTCATTGGGTTTATTTGCCAACAAACTGCATATAACTAGTAGTTTACTGGTTGTATTTTATGAAACATTTGCTGAACTAATAATCAGAAGAGCACACGAGCTGTGTAATTATCTTTTTTGGATGTTGCCTGCATGACTTAATACATGTCTTGTACTCTGACTGCAGAGGGACCGGCCCCATCATTGTTCAAGAATGCAAGTCATTTTCTGAGAAATGGCGTTGAACACTCTAGATAGTATTTTTAACTGAGATCTTTGAGATAAACTTTACAAAAATTCTGAATAGCTTCATTGAATCATAGAGTCATTTAGGTTGAAAAAGACTTTTAAGATCAAGTCCAACTGTTAACTTCATATCTGTGTGAGTTTTTTAGATGTATTAGTTGGCAGCACTTAGAGTCTGTTGAAACTATAAGCCTAAGTCTGAAATTCAACTTTGAGCTCTAAAATGAAAATCCAGGAGGAGTGTTAAATTCTCGAATACCCTTTCCTGATTTAGCAGAATTCTGTATCAGCAATATTCAGTTGGGTCTGTGTTGGTTATACTACGAAGGCAGGCTTCTCCTTTTCTTGGTGGCATGTTTCTTTGGATGCAAGTTTTCCCGAGTGATATTCTTCAGTTGCTTGCTTCACTTCAGATAACTAGCAATTATCAGAGAGTAGCTTTGATCTTATAACTCATTCAGTATTATAGAAGAGGTGAAAAAAGAGACTATGCGAAGGTGGCATAAATCCTTGGTTCTTCTTTCTATACGTTCTGTTTCGGAGGTTGGAAGGTGTTGGGGGTGGAAAGAGGTGTGTCTAAAATATGAATGTTCTGGTTTCAGCTTTAACAGGAAGTATCATATTCAATGACTGAGACCAACTTTGGAGTTATATCAAGTAGTTTCACTTTGGAATGAGTTTGATGCAAGTCATAGAAGTTCAAATCTTCATTACAGAGTGCCCATAGGCATGGATAATAGGAACACTGTAAAATGCATCTCAAATTGAGAATCTTACCTACATTTTTTTCCCTGCCATTTATGTTTAGTTTCCCTTTACTTAAAGATCAGATAAGTGGGGTTTTCTTCTGCATTTTTAAAAGTACTAATTAGTATTCTTCATAAGGACAAAATATCTCTTTTTGTTTAGTTTTTGAAAGAAAATAAAGTCATTGACTGAAGTATGAAGCCAGGTCTTGCTGCTGGCATCGTAAATTTGCTAAATAGACTGGTTTTCTTGCTATGTTGGCATTACAAATGACTTTTCTTTTGGGCAGTTGAAGATGAATTAGGAAGTGCTAAGTGGGAATTTTCAAAAATAAATGTAGAAAAAGCAGCATGTGTTATACCATCCTCAGGAACGGTTACTGGGGTTTTGAGTTAAGGTAGTAATATTCTCTTTTGAAGTCCTCATTTGTTTTCTATTAATGAGTAAATTATGAAGATTGGAGTTTTCTTACAATGCGAAATGAATTCCATTTCCTAGGCAGGTTCCCAAGTTCCCACAGCGGAGCACTGGAATGCTCGTATATTTATTATAAGGTGATAATTGTTATCTATTAAAATGGCTTTTAGGCATTCCTTAACAATAAAATCATTCAGTCTTCTTCCTACTTTGCCATTGCTAGAGAACAAAAGACAGAGAACAGTTATATGTTTTTATAACAGGCCTATAATGTATCATTAATAACATGTACGCATATATGTATGTATATATGCGAGTGTATATGTAGATAGAGAGATATAGATCATTATTGAGATGAAAAATTAAGGCAATTAAAAATATGCCAAAAGCAATTATTGTATTGTATATTCTGTTCGAAACTTCTGAATCTCAAGGTACATAATTTCTGTGGCCGTATTACTCAGTACTTTGTTTTGTCGTGGGTTTTTATTTAGGCTGGGGACAGTGGGAGTTACTGCTCACAAGATGTAGGGGACAGAGGAGAGAAAGGAACATGAAACAGAATGAGAGACAGAGGAAACCGAAGGATAAGTGAGACAGGGAGAGGAAATGGAACTAGAAAGCGGATGATAAATGAATAGGAGAATAGGTAAAATTAAGAGAAACAAAAAGAAAAATATTTTAGCTTTAACAACAAAGGTAAATGAGTTGTGTCCTCTGGAGGGGACGTAATAGCTATTTTTGGTACCATAGAGAACAATAGGTCATTCCGTGGTAGCAGAGGACATGCTTGTGCTGTGTACTGTCGTCTGGTAGACAAACGCATGGCAGATTTAAAGAGTTTAAATTAATTAGGTTGGGCACTGAGAACTGTCTAGCCAGAGCAGCATGGATGCTCTGTGGTCTTCTTTATCCTGCCAACATTTGTTTGTCTGTCTTGTAATGAGTAAGGAATAGTCTGTTCAGTTTTTCATAGCAGCCTTATTACAAAGCACTTGAACACTTAATATGATAATGAAGTTTATAATTTTCATGCATACTACTCGTGACCTGGACCTTAAAATTGCATACTACTTTTCCAGTTTGTTCTTTCTAGTAACACAGTGGTTTGCATGTAACACAAATTACAACAATGAAAATTTTAGAGTATAATTTGTTTTCTCTTTTGCTTCATCCTTGTCTTTATACATCAAAAAATTTAATTCCTTGGTTACTTCTAAAAGGAAGTCAGTTCAAGTGGTGGTTGAGATAAGCTTTAATGCATGTTGTTTCTCAAGTTAAAATCCATGGGGTTTTATATGATGTGGTATTTACCAAAAACATGATTCATTTTATTATTCAAAAGGTTTTGTTGTTTAAAGGCTAAAAATATTTTAAATGCTAGTTTCTACTTAATTTGAAATGTATTTTTTTCCCTTTGAAAGGCTGGATAACACCTTAGAGGAAATTATATTTAAGCTCGTGCCTGGACTTCGAGAACGTAAGTTACTGATTTGGTTTCAGGTACTTGTTTGGGTTGATGGAGGGAATATGGCTATTTCTTATTACATACCTTAGTATTGATTTAAAAATTCACATTACTGTTTTTTGATGTTAACTAGAGGAACTGCAGCGAGAGATCGAATTTTGGAAGAAAAACAAACCTCAAGAAAATGGACAAGGTGATGATTTTGTTTTCCTCTCTTCTCTGTACGCTAAGTAACGTTGCTCATTAAGCCCTGTTTCTTCACACACTGCCACATGTACATTTTTACTGAATTCAAAGAGACTACAGAAACTCATAACAAATCTGTGTAAATGTAGTCTGGGTCTTTGTGTACTGCTGCTTATCTTTTAGCCAGTTGTTTTACAAACACTAGCTGGTTTACCGTTATTTTTATTTGCATTGCCCTAAGCTCTCACTTTCAACACTTATGCGGTTTTCCACTTGAATTCATAATTTTCTTAATACAGCAAGATGCAGAACTGCTTGCGTTTTTTCCAGATTATTTTCTGTTACTGAATTTGACCAGCTGTTAAGTAGGAGGTTGTCAAGAATTAGTTATGACAAGTAGTAAAACAGTTTTCCACACATGCTAAACAATTGTTTTGTATAGATTCCAAAATGCTTTTTCTTTTTTATTCTCCCCTCCCCCCTCCCTTTTTTTATAGTTGACCCATGAACTTTGAGAGTTCAGTATTTGAGGTGCTAAGTGAGGACCACATCCAACTGTTTTTAAGCCCCTTTAATTTGATATCAAGGTTTTGATATCATAGCCTATTTGGTTTGGGCATTTTAAAGAATTTTTGAAAAGCTCTGCTAAGCTGAAGAAGTAGCTATTTTTAGTAAAGGATCGCTGTCGAGTAAACGTCTTGCAATACTCTTCTACACTCAACTGCTTATAGTATCTTCTTTTTAACTTCATAACATTTCATTTTCTTTCTCACTAGTTTTGTTGATCTGCATTTGGCATCCCTTATAAGGGACTAGGTTCTTTTCTCTATTACATAATTAAATGAAGAACTGCATGACATTTTAGATGAAATTACATTAGTTAACTACAAAGTGCGGTGTAGTGTATACCTATTCAGCTTTAAAAATACTTAGAAAATATTTTTATGAAATACAGACACTTGTCGACTGTTCAGAAAACTATTTTCTGCTATATACACAGATAGAAAAAAAATGTAATTTGCAAATTTGTAGAATGTGACTTACTTATAACTAATTAATTCTGCTGGTTCTTACCTTCCTCCCATAATCTAATGGTAAACCTAATGGAGATCAGTTACTAAATGTAATGAGTGATTGGATTGTTTTATGAATAAGAGGAAGGCTCTAACTCTCAAAATATACTTCTAAGTAGCTACAGATATATCCATCTCTGTTACTGACTGTATCCGTGGCTCTACAAACGGTTTGAAAGTTGTGACAGCTCATTGAGACAAATTATGAGCATTTAAACTCTTTTCTGCCATAAATAAGCATTTAGAATCTTGCCTGAGAATAAATGTTTTGCTGAGAATTTCAGTAAGAAAGGAGTGTTTGAGTTGTCAATACCTGTAATCACATAGCCAGTGTAGGTTAAAAGAGCCCATCAGTTATGTCCTGTACCGCAGGTCACAACACAGTTCGCAACTTTAGCATCGAAGATCTGTAAAAAAATCCCAGGACTTAAAATTTTCATGTCAGAAGAAAAAAAAACCAAACAACAAAGCATATCTCAGGCACTGGTGATTCCACTAGGAGAGCGGTTAGCAGAGAAAATTTGTGGATGATAGGAAACATACTGTGATACAGAGAAAAAAATCTTTATTGGTCCTCTCCAGTCTGACCTGGAGAAGAAAGAGGGCAAACAACTTTACATTGACTCAGTCTCTGGCGATCAGTTTTACACTGAATATCTGAAAAAAAATGAAGTAGACAATATCCAACGTTTGCTAGAAAGATGAGGAAAAAAAAAAAGAGACACCAATTTGTGCCTTAAGGAAAGAGGGATGGAGGTGAGTGGGATGTTGTTTGTTGTTTTTTTGTTTGTTTGTTTGTTTTTTTGCTGTCATCTGTTCTTGGATTGATGCTTTTGACTTGGAGAACACCAGATCCCTTTTGGTGAGATTAAAATTTCTTCTTTTCTTTTTTCTTTTTCTTTTTTTTTTTTTAATTTCTATCATATTGAACTTTAATGACATGCCTCTAGTGGACCCTCACATTGATTTCTGAAGGCTGCCTTTACAAACATCATTAATTCTAATATCAACAAGGATTTTTTAATAAATAGTCTGATGCCATTTTCATGGCAGAGCATTTGAATTTCTTACAGAAAACATTGAAAGTTGCAACCTTTTTTGTGCGTGTACCTGTTTCTGGAATGATTTTATGAGTGGAAATTTGCTAATTTTCCTAGTTCTGTAGTTGATTTGCTGTTCAAGACTTTCCAGACTGCATAACTAAATCTTCCTCCCTTGCTCAGCAGTGACAACTGTTGAAAGTTGTGCATGTGTTTGCATTGCCAAAGAATCTGTAAATCACGGGCAGATAGTCCTCACACAAATGCTTGTGACAGGTCGACTGTGCCTGCTTGATTAAGAGTTTGCCTTGTGGTTTTTCACAAAAAGAAAAAACATAATCTGTAGTTTGAAACTGCAAATTCTATTTATAGCAAGCTGGTAGGAACAAAATGTGTGTATGATATGCATTCAACGGTATCAATAGCTAGTAGGGACTTGTGGACAAATCTTTTATAATTACAAAATATTACAAAATTGTAAGACTGAAAAGCAATAAATGAAGCTTAAAAGTCATCTTGAATTTGTAAACTGAACAAAGTGAACTAATTACTGTGTTTAGTAAGTTAGGCATAGCTTGACATTTGTTAAAGTTTTCGTTGTTTCTTATCTTAACTCTTCTAAGTGACTTAAAAAGTTTTTGGTAAGTGTAGGAAAACAGCAGAATTTGATCTGAAAGTTTTTCAGGAAATGAAAAAGTCGCTTAGTCAAGTTACTTGTGATAATGTTTTATTCCAACAGAGAGCAGCCTTTGTTTTAAATCAAAATAAGTAAGTTGGGGATACAGAAAAGGTTTTTTTGTATACTGTATTCCAAATTTGTAAAAATTACTCCATTTTATGGTTCATTGTATGGTTATTATTGACGTATGTTGCAGCCTTATCTAGATGTACTTGCTAGTCTTAGGATTCGAGTGCTCAACTGTGCTAAACCTTTGAAAACTATAGGAGATGGTACTTTTTATGAAGAGTTAGATTTCTAAACCAGGAGTCATGGGAACAGGTAACAGCATCAGTGAAGGGAGATAATGTGGTATATCTGATTGTGTAGGGTATGTGTGCTCTGCCGAAAATTACGGGGAGCATTCCTCTTTTTTTGTATTTTTTATTTTTAAAAAGGAGTAAGTGAGTATATGGCTATTTAGTTATAAAATCCTTCTGGAGAGAGACACCTGGAGTTTTTACAATGTTGTTGCTTAAACCAGGCAAAAGCGGATGAAAGTTTCATCTTTCCTTAGTTTACTTCACGGCAACTTTTCAAGAACTTCTCTCCACTGGGTTATTGTGGCAGGCAGTTACTATGAATTGATTACTTTGATATACAAGTGTTGGGATTAGTTATTCCACTGTTTGTTTAAAAGCAATATTTTTGGTAGTGAACAGCCATACTATGAGAGTAGGTTTGCAAGTTTGAGTGATCTTGATGCATTCGCAGTTGCAGGGTTTTAACCACTGGACACAGACAGAAGTAGACAGCCATAATCATTAGTAGTCCACCAGCTTAATTATTTTCTGTCACATAAAAATCTGTTGTTTGCATATTACATTAAAATTTCAATTTCAGTAGTAAATTCATTTTCAGAGATTTGTAAACTGATCAATTTAAGAATGCAGTGAATTAAAATGGTATAAAGTTAATTTGAAGAAAAGATACACTCTTGAAAATGAAGCAAGCACTTTAAATACGTGTTTGTTGCTATTGTGACTTTTAATTATTTTACACTTAAATAATATGATTTTTATATTTTACAGATGAAAGCCCAAAAGCTGATAAACCCAAAGTAGATGAGGAGTGTGACGAAAATGAAGAAGATAAAGACTATCACAGGAGCGACCCACAGATTGCTATCTGCCTCGACTGTTTACGCAACAATGGGCAGTCAGGAGATAATGTAGTCAAAGTAAGCAGTAAAGATAATCTGTGCTGCTGTTATTGTTGCCAGAATAACATTTTACAGGAACCAAATCATTTTACAACCATTGACAATAAACTTCAATGTGGTGACCTGTCTCCCACGCTTATTTGGTCCTTTTGTTTGAGGCATTTCAATGCATCTTGGAATTTTGTAAAAAATACAATTCCATACAGAAATTCACCTCTGACAGTGGATTTTTATTCTTTTTTTAATGTATTATAGTTTTGTAGTCTCTAGCCTTGGTGGTGCGTAATTGCATTACACAACAGATGACAACATAGCACAGAGGAACTTAAAAAGCCAGCTGTAGGTGAGCTGCCTTACGCTTTCAGGATTGCTGTTTTACCATGCTGCTGTTCAGTTATGCTGTGCACTGAATGATTGGGATCCAGAGCTTCTGAGCTGTCAGCCTGTTTCTGAGACTGATGTGTCACCTGTGGCCTCGGGCAGGTCACTTCCATGTGTAAAATGTGTGGAGTAATACCTGCTAACTGCTGTTTTAAGAATTAGGGATATTCGGTTTCTGTTCCTGAAGGGAAGATTACCTAATGGTCTCGAGTCTAGAAGAAAGTGTTTAGAAATCCTCTTAGATTTTAATAACATTTTATTAAATTAAAAAGACAAGAAATAAAAAAAAACCTTAAAATTTGCCTAATAAAATACTACTTATTTTGTGTGTGCTATGTTAGGTGTATGATTTTGGAAGTTCTTACACAGTAAGAAAGTTTTGATTCAGCAAAAAAACATAGGTATGTGTTATGACTGTCTATTTATGCTATATAGAGTAAGAAATCTGTATCTCCATCACCATGTCGGAATCTCAGGTTTTCAACTTCCGTGTTGAATCAAAACTATTACATTGTGGATCACAGAATCTGTGATAATAGATCACATCTCAGGTTTATAGCTTCCCTGTGTTTTACCTAGATTATTTGAGGGTGTTTTAACTTCCTTTTTCTATGAAGGACTGAAGAAATTCTAAGGAAAGTAACATCTGTTTGACCCCCAGTGTTGCTAACACAGACACTTAGGTTATGTAAGTTCTTCTGGGGCTTTTGGTGTTTGTTTGTTTTCTTTCCTGCCTCCTGTATTTTTGGGGAATTTCTTTAGAACCAGAGATGGGTCAAATGAACTTGTTTGTCATCTTGTAAATTTTGCAAAAAAGGTAAACAAAAATGAACCTATGGTGCCATTATGAATGAAGAGAGTGCAGTAAAATCAATTACTGTTTGAAAAAAAAAAAATCAGTTACAGCTGTTCTTGTAGTAAAAATTGCTTACGTGTTCCAGAATTTCTAAGGTGGTTTTTCTGTTTTGTTGTTTTAGGGTTTAATGAAGAAATTTATCCGCTGTTCTACTCGAGTGACCGTGGGAACTATCAAAAAGTTTCTCAGCTTGAAATTAAAACTTCCAAGTTCTTATGAGGTACATTTGAAAAAATGATGCTTGTATTTTTATTTCCCTCCAAACTATTAGGTTTTTATGAAGTTTAATCATATTTGAACTTGAGGAATATTTTTTTTTTAGCCCAATCACTAAGTACTGTTCAACATTCCAAGCTGTATTTTCTGCCCTTAAATGAGAAGTGATCATTTTATCACAGTGACTGAAGTTGCTAATCAAGGAACTCATACAGTAACTTCAGTTTGTTGCTTACCTGTGAACGATATTTTCGTGATATTTTTATGTAAAAAAAAAAAATTAGTGCTTTCTCTTTCCATGTGGCTAATAAAAAAAAGTCACTTAATACAGTTTTGGGCTAGTGTGGAAAAGGAAAACTGTGGAAAAGGAGAAATCAACTAGACATACACCAAACTACTGTGCAGTTTCATTCTCTTTAGATGTAAGAAACTATCCAGTAATTATGAAGAAGTGAGGAGCGATACTATTCGAATCTTTAAAAATGCAGGGTGGAGCTGGGAAGCATGAGACTCCTGCCTCTGCTTTTCCTCTTCCCATGGATACAGGAATTTTGACCTCGGCACTCTCTATTCCTTCAGCCAGTTCTCTTACAGGATTCGATGACTCCATGAACTGCAGCTGCCCTTAGCACAAATGGCAGCATCCCAGCCTTGGGCTGAGTTAGGGTAGGTGCACAGGTTATAGCAGAGTACTATACGCAGGTGTTTGTTACAGTATCATGACGTGCTGACCAGCCATTTTGATGTCATTTGGTTTTGTTAATTATGTTAATTTAATCTGTTTCTGGCTTGTGTTACATAGTATCTGCTTGCTTCAAAATTTTGGCATTTCTTTTCTTCTTAAAACCAGAAAAACGTTATGGCTAGAGTAGTGAAAGAATTGTCAGACATTTTCAGGGGAGGGTAAAAGTAAGATGCCACAATACAGTTTAAACCAGTCATCTTTTGCAGCAAGATCATCGCTTTTTTTTTTTCTTTTGTCATTAGTCCTTCAATTAATGAAGAGTCATGTTTTTATACTCAGAAATACATTTTCCTTGTCATTTATAGTTATTTTTAAGTATTTTTTTAAATTACTTTATAATTTATTTTTGAAAACTGCAAATTACAGTACTTCCGGTTTGTATCTTTGGGTTTAAAAGAGCATTGATGTAGCAAGAAGGCCTTCAAAATGCAGCACAAGGCTTTGTCTTCAAACAGCTAGCATGGGTCTTGATAAAGACAGGGAGAGTTTGTCTTCCGGTGATTTCCTACCTAGTTTAGTCGCCTTTCTTCTGTCCACGCCTTAATTGAAAACACAAAAGTGAAAAACCGAAGTGAAATACTACTGTACAAAATAACACTATGTCAGTATGTTCTTTTTATCCATATTTGATATATGTCTGATAGAATTGTTGTATAATGATAGGAGTTGTGGGATTAACTCTCAGACATTCATGTAGGAGTTCATTTAGACATTAAAATTTGGAATCCTTTTGTCTTACTGTTTGTTCTGTTGTATTTGAAGCTGGATGTACTATGCAATGGAGAAATCATGGGGAAGGATCATACTATGGAGTTCATCTATATGACGAGATGGAGACTAAGAGGCGAAAACGTAAATGCTGTTACATTATTAATAAATGATGTTTTGGTATATTTAATATAGAGAGTATGTATGCTTTCATGACTTGGCCCTTCAAATATCCCTATATTTAAAAATGCATTTTGCATGTTTTCTGGATTTCTCATGTTAAACTCTATGATTGAAACCCTGCAGCACGTATCTTGTGTAGATTCTGAAACTTAAAAATAGCAGGTATACAAAGTTCATATGCAAGTTCTGCTCTGAGTTTTAAGTTAAGCATCTGAAAACCAAGCGCTTGTTCTTTTTCTGCAAATTTGCTTTTTAGTGACCTTTTGAGTTACAATAGTTGGTGAATCTGCATCCAGCAGTTCTTTATTAAGAATTGGTTGTATTTGGTCACTAAACTGAAAGTGACACTGAAAAATTATTGTAGAAGTGTAATTGGTTTATTGTTTCTGGTTTTACTACACCCATGTTTTTTAGGCGTGCTGTATAACACACATCCAGATAACACAGCTAAATGGGTTTTCCCTGATGCATGTGTGTATATTAGAATTGCAATATTAACTTATTAAAAAACATTTATTTCAGGTCTGATAGTCAGTTTGATTTAGTAGCCCTTGATTGCCTTCTATATTTAATTTTTGTTGTTGTTGTTAGAAGTCGTATCGCTATTTCTTCTCTTTCTTTTTGCTTATGTGTGGCTGTTGATTGTTCTTCGCTCTGTATTAGTTTGTGATATATGCAGGTTTGTTGGCTATCACTACCATTGGAGGCTATATTGGAGTGCAGCTAAGGTTAAGCACTTAACATGTTAATTTACTGATCTGTAAAAAATTCCAAACTCTGTCCTTTTTTTTTTTTTAAGCTTTCTAGTGCTCGGGATAAAAAACACTGGGGCACGGACAGAGAAGACAGAGGATTAAGCACACTGTGGAGTTAAAAATTCACAAGTTATTGAGGTTTTACCTTAATCTGAAGGCGGGGGGGGGGAGAAAGCTAAATTTTGATAGGAATTAGGGTAGTTAATGTATATAGGCAAGTATTTGTTAATTTTGAATACTGCCCTGAAATGTGATGATTGCTGAAATCGCAGCACTGGACCAATAAGTAAACTTTAAGTAGTATTTTTTTCAATACTGCTTTGAAACCGGTTGTTGTTTGTTTGGTTTACCAACTTATATTTTTGTTAGCATTGGCTGTAGTGTTAGGAAATGCTGAGGCAACAACTTTAGTGATAATGGAATTCTTTCATGACATGTAATCCTGCAGCCCCCGTCTACAAATGGACTTTTGGCAGTTGCATTGGTTTAGAAGCAGCAGTAACCATCATCTTGACAAAAGGGACATTATTTGTCATAGTTAAAATTTTTCAAAAATCTCAGAACTATTATTTATAACATTAAGTGAATGTAAGAGTTGACAACTCTTGGTTAGATTTGTAAGTTGTGTTTACATACACATAGTATAGTCAGGTATGTGTTCATTTATGTGTTTTAAATCACTCCTCTGAGGTCAGAGAGATGACAAACCAAAACCTGTAAAAATTACATTGTGCTGGTGATAAACCCAGTAACATCTGTGCTTCTGTGATCGTGTTTTCCCTAACTGTAATGAGTCTTTTTATAAAACAGAAGTTGTGATGGTAGTTAATTAACAATCTCTTCTTTTGGATGAACATCAAGTAAATCCATTATCTCCATCTTTGGTTCTATTCACCGTGAGCTTTTACTGGCACACCTATGGACCTTACAAGAGGTAGAGTAGTAAAGGGAAAATACCCATTTATTCCTTAGAGAAATATTTCCTGTTTTAAATAAGTAGATTAATTTTAAACTTTACATTTGAAAATTTAAAAAACATTAAATGGTAAATGTGTATGTCCGGCTGTGGATGCCTCTTATCTGATCAGAAAATCATCTCCTTCGCAGTTTCGGTGTCAGAACTGCTCATCTTCGCAAGTCTGCTCACAGGATGGCACTTTTTATCAGGTAAGAGGCACTCACGACTGTACATACTACAGTCATTAAGGTCCTGTCAGCACTTCAGTTGTAACCCAAGTTGTGGAGTTTTTATAATTCCTCACTACAAAGTGCTACAACTCTATGAGTAAGGCCTGAGCATTCTCATTCCTTCAGAGAAAGCTTTATTGAATGAATAAATAGAATCCATTCAAAAGGTTTAGGGGTTTCTTTTACTTTACATTAGGCTATTTATCTTTTTGTTAGAGAGATACCATTCTCTAGGCTGATACCTGCATCAGTCTGGAAGGGTTGTTTAACTCTTCCTATCTCATCCTTCTAACTAGTAGCATTGGGCAGTCACTGACAAGGGATCAAAACTGAAGAGTGTGAGTCAAAAGAGACTACGTTGGTTTCATCTCTTTATGGCAATTCATGTGTTCTTTTTAACGGAGTAAAAATGTTAGATTTTTCTAATGCTGTATTGCTTTCACAGCTTTTAAAATTAGAAATGGAATAATGCCTTATCTCCGGAATATAACAAACCAAAACCTTCAGAACCTGCAAAATGAAGTTGATTTGTAAATTTCATCAATCAAACTGGTTCATACCTATATGAAACAGCATTTAAATTTCCTCATTGAGAATTTTGATTTGAACTAATTTCTAAAAGTTACTTTGGAAGTTTGAAATAATGTTTTTGCTTGAGGAAAAAAAATAAAGTTAACGATAGAGGGTCACTCCCCACTGTGGATGGGAGTGACCTACTGCAGTCATGCCTACTTCAATAATTAGAATTGTGCCAATGTAGTGCGTTTTACTTGTACAGTTGGCATGTAATTCTGTTTGCAAAACCACCAAGCTTCGTTGGTTTACATGGCAATTTCTGTGAGGTGACTGCCTGTGTGCACTTCCCATTAGAGTTGAGTACTTTTAGAGACAATTTATATAATCAAAGTAAAAAGCACATGAAATAGCATTTAAACAATATGGTAGTCATAACCTATGCAAAAAAAAAAAAATCAGAGACCAAGTAATCCATGATACTACAAATATATGTTTGTTAATTGCAAATGCAGACTACACGTCGTGCTCCCTGTCTTCTCTCTTAAATGCTCCTGATACCGTTGAATACCTCTGGGTTTGTTTTGATTTCTCTGAACTCGTTTATAACTCCCCACCAAATATGATCACATTTAGTTCATTTCACTGCCACGGCATGGAAAGTTTATTAACCTGCAGTGATATCTTTTTTTTTTGGTCACTGAAGTTGACCTGTATCACATTTGAAGGATACGGTGAAATATGTCTGGTTTTAATGAGAGCTTCTGTAATAATTCCTTATTATTCCAAATTTGCAATAAAAAGACTTACATTAGCTATATGCCTCTGCCCTGTGGCAGAGAGGTAGTTAAGCCCATACAGTTGCTGAGACCGTAAGATTTTCCTGGGTTTTATGCTGCAGAAGACTTCCAGTAACCTAATGAAGTTAAGAGGAAAACATGAAACTTAAATGCTGACAAACTGAAAAAATAAGACATCTAGTAAAACAGAACATCCATCAACAAGTGCCCAGTTATTCCACAAACACTTTCTAGAAACCCACCCACTCTTGCCTCCTGTTCCCCAACTGTTTTGTCCAATTCAGGGATCCAAGCTGTTGATTAGCCATTTTTTTTTTTTTTTTCAGTAAGAACTAATAAAAATGTATCACTAGATCTGCAGTTGAGGAGTTTGGATCTGTGGGGAAGTTAGCCCCCATCTCTTAGAAAATCAGCTGACAGCAATTTGACCTGATCTTTTTTTTCTTTTTAATATCAGAGTAGCCTGGCTCCCATTAACTACTGTTGACTACTGGTATAGCTATGGAACCTCCATATACATAAAAGTCAAACAAAGTACATCATCTATAAGTGGACTTTGGTTTAGAAATTGTAACATTTCAAGATTGCTTTTCCTCAAACACAGCAACGCAGAAATAAGTGGAGTTGTTTTAGCACGCCAAGTATATATGTCGGAAAACATATAAATCATGAAATATATAAAAGCAGATATGGGAATTTTATATTAATGAAAAATAGCTACAACTAACTGACTTAAAAATTAAATACAGATTTGAAGTACAGGTATGGATTTAACTGTTGAAGTGTATAGAGTTGTTATGTATGAGTAAAACTGATGGTCATATACATGTTTCTTAGGGATAAGCTCTGTCTAAAGCAAACTTTAATTGCATTTTCTTTGTATTTTTTTATGAATTACGTCTTCATGTTTTCTTGTCTGTTTTTGTTGTTGTTTTTCTCTTGTTTTTGTTTTTAGTCTTACCCTATGGTACTTCAGTATCGACCTAGAATTGACTTCGGTTAGACCAAAGGGCCAGATCCCACTGAGATGAATCCTGCACTATTTGTTTACCCATCGACAGATTGCACAATGAATGGATGTGCCTGGATTTAGGGGGACACAACCAGATTTTCAGCATGCAAATAAGGACATTGTCTTTCTTAAAATTGTCAGTTGCATCTCTGTTGTTTCTATTAGAGCAAGCCAAGTGCCATTCTGCTACTGAAATGTGCATAAGATATTTGTGTATCTTACGAGTGTGCTGCAAATCATAGCCAAAATCATGAAGTGTACAGTCAAGATACAAAAACTATGGAATATTTTTGCTTGCGTGGTAGAAAATTTTTCTGGTCCTAATATTGATTACACTAGCAAAATGGCAGAGTGCTCATTCCATGTGGTGTTGCAGTTTCACACACTTACTATTTTACTGAATATCGTCGTTTAAATCATCGAGTACTGTAAAAATAACTAAGGATTATATCTTGAAAATATTTTGTATAGAAAATATATTTAGAAGAGTGGTGATTGGGCCACTACCTTTTTCTTGATAAGCTTCTCATGGGTCCAGGTATAGCTCACTCATGAGTGTGCAACAGTCCTTCTGCAGTGAGTGAAGATTAATTACTGTTAACAAGAGATGTAGAACATGGTAATTCAAAACAGTAATTCTAAATCTTCTAAATAGATTCTGCTAATATTGCTTAAAAGCATTGCAGCCTTTGTGATTGCACTTTTCTGTGGTTTCCCGAAAGATTGGAGTTTGGGATACTAGCTATTTTTGGAAAATGGCTTCTGGTCAGATTACATTTCTTCTAATAAAGCCTCCATACAAAGGAAGTTAAAAATAATGTGTATGGAACAAATAAATTTTGCTGTAAGATTCCAACCAAGGCAAAATTTTACATAATTATTGCCTTTCATAGTAAGCATTTCCTTTTAAGATTGGTTGGAGGTATATAATATGCTAAACCGAAAATAATATATAGCTTTAATTACATTATATATCTCTTGTGACTATCTGGAGTTTAGCATTCATTATAGAAATTTTCATTCACATTTCTGTAAAATCAGAGGTAACGCAATACTGAAGATAAGCAGTCTGACCAAAATAATTGTTCGGGTCTTGTTTTTCCTGAGACCTGGTAGCGCTGGATAAAAAGCAATTGTTGCCTTAGGTATTGCAAGCATAATGGTTCTAGTATAGAATGTTTATTGAGGTTTCTGGTAATGTTGCAGGGAGCACATTAATGCGTATGTTTTCTGTAGTCTTCCGTTGTCTTTGCTCTGCTTAAGTCAGTTGAGTTTTTCACTTCAAATTCTGTGGAGAAACTTTCAGTTCAGTACCTTTATGTAATTTCTACTTAATACATGCCTGCTAGTATTGTAGATAACTGTTTACTTTCTTACACCTTTTGCATACAGCAAAAAGGAACCAAATCAACTTTTCAGAAGCTACTATGGAGTGAACTAATCACACTTAGATAAGACAAAGTGAAAAATTCTGTCTTGGGATCGAGTATAAAAGATAGATGCAAGGCTGTAACTCCTTTGTAAATTTTGGTTCATGTACATTAGTATGTTTCTGTAGAGGGAAAAAGAAAAAAAAAAAGCATGTTGTGGATTAAATCTGGCCCCTTTAATGTTAGTAGGAGGTCTAACATTGATGACTTGAGGAATCCATATGTAGTCGGGTTAACTTCTGCCATTGCACTCCAAAGCCCATATGACGTGCAGAAATAAAGATGCTGTCGGCAGCAGTCTGCTTAGGAAACCTGCCATTGCAGGTCAAGGTTGCACATATTGTGCAGATGCCAGTGAACCTGGGGAAGCAAAGCGTTTGGGAAGCCGCCGCTCCTTTCTGCGGGCGCAGTGTGCTGACTGGTACAGGCACTGCTTTGCCCGCACTGCAGATGGGAAGAGGTGCCCATGCTGGCCGCAGGAAGCGGTCGTCCTTTTGCCCACCCAGTCTATGATGTCCTACTTGATAGAAACAAGAAGGTACTCCAGGGAGGGAGGGCTCTTCTCCTCTGCAGAGGCTCTAGGGAAAAATAGATTCTTTGTGTATATAGAAGTCTTCCTTGTGGAGCAGCTTGGAAGAGCAGAGCATGCATTCTAATTGCAAATCATTCTTCTCTTTAGTATATACAGTTGTTTTGTATGGTAGAAATAGGTATTATTTGTAAATATTTACATGCACATGCAAATGACACCTTACAGTTTTTATATATTTCACGTGTTTTTATAACAGAATTTTCACTGTAGATTCACTTGAGATAAACCGCCTGTTTCAGTTTCTCACAAAACTAATGGTAGTACTCTTAAGTGTAATTTCTGCTTGGTTCAGGGGACAATTTTTTTCTCAACAGTTGTGCTTGCTGTTTTGCCAAATTTGAACAGACTTGTTTTAAAAAGAAAAGAACACAGTATTTTTAAACCATTTTCAGGAATCTTGCACAGAAGTTTGCATCCACCTAACAGGACCCCTGAAGTAGGACTGCTTCTGAATGACAACTAATAGAAGATTTGACTGTTTAATGACTTTCTGTACTCACAATTCAGAGAACGGTGAATTTCTCTTGATCAGAATTGGACGTTGATTTAATTCATGGTGTTTTCTTGATGCAACTTAAAGCTAGATTACAGAAGGTAAATCTTAATTTTAAGTATGGAAAATACTGACAGATAGGATGTAATGTTTCCAGCTGAGAATCATGGCATTAAATGCATATGATCTAGCCACCTACACTTTAAGCATTTCTGATTTGATGGCACGGTGCCTGCGTGCTGTTACAGTTTAATAGTTGTTGTAGCAGTGAAGTGCCAGTGAAATACATATCTTAAACCGGGCAGCTTGTATAACACAGGCATTGTCTTTTTTACAGGAAACTTCCGTATAGCATGTATGTGCCATGTGTCTACAGATATGCACGTTTAATTCATTTGTGCCAATTCAGAATTTCTGAACAGCACGGGAATATGAGAATGCGTGTACAGATTCCTTTGTGCCAAAGATGGGGTAAAGTGAAACGAGTACGTAGCATTCCATTAAAACTGCACCATATGCCATCCTAGAGCAGACTACTGTACGCAGTCACACTTTCTGAGCATTTCTGTGACAAAGTGGCACCACTGCATGTTTGTAAAGAATAGGGATATAAAATAAGTGTTGCTGCCACTGTGTTCCTACGGCTTTCCCATATTGGCAGTACCTAGCTGCAGAGGAATAAGACCTAAAAAATTCCGCATTACTACCTAACCTTGCTGTCTCTTATTTAGCACATTTGGTATGCTCCCCCCCCCCCAAAAAGTGGAAAACTTTTATATACTTTTGACTCTGGGGTAACTCATTAATGGAAGTCACAAGCAACATAGCTGTATTTGTCTAGTAACAAACTGTAAGCTAGATTTTACAAGCAAGATCCTATAATATCTCAAACAATATGGAACTAGATGATTAATCAAGAAACGTATCTTCCATCATGCATTACTACACTGCTCATAGCTAAGGGCCTACTCCTATAAACATATTTTTATTTGGATGAAATACCAAATAAGTTTACTACAATAATCTAAGTGACTCATCACTATAGTAGGTACCATTCCTATGAAAGCTTCTAGGATTTGGGTCCTAGGAGTACACAGCGCTATAAGTGTATTGTGCATACTCAGCTACCTTGCAGTTATTATGCAAAAAAAAATTTCTAAAAAGTATTATTTTGACTTTACTGAAAATGTTATATAAAGCAAAGTGCCTGATTATTAATACAGAATACCTTCTAAGCCCATTATTTGCATTTGGCAGGGTAATATTTGCTTCGGTATTTTATCTATGGTCTTAATATTTTCAGCAAGAATATTCCATAAACATGCTATATTAGGAAGCTTTCTTTCACTGGAAACAAGCAGAAAAAGAAATGTGTTCTGTTAGATAATTTAAAATTAAAAAAAAAAAAACCTCTCGGTAGAAACTTTATGAAAAGAATTACTTTTATATTGAAATTATTTCATTTTCTGCATGAGGAACCCTTGAATTCTGGATCTTTTTTCTCCTTAGGCTCCAACAATTTGACCTTACGTTTTCTCTTCTGCAGTTACTGAAAACAGTTCCAGTGTATCTGTAGGAGAAAAGAGATTGATCACATTCCCTTTAGATATAAGCTAGGCTTTTGTTCTCCACTGCAGACAAAGTGATGGTCTAGAGTTCCATCTCATCTCCTCCATGTATAATTGTTAAATGTGACCTTGTGAGAGAAGTAAACAATTTTTCCTTCTCTGCTGTTTCTAACATAACAGAATAGGCCAGGGTTTAGTCCTTTAATTGAACAGTCGCTGAGTTGTATTGTTCCATTTATGGGCTTTTTTACGTTTTCATGTCACTGAAGACCCCAAGAGGCATTCATTCCCCAGAAAAAAATATTCTTGGGAGGACTTGCAGCAAAAGGAATAGCATACAGCTCAGCCAGGTACTATGTCTGGTGGAAATACTAGAGAACAGATAGTTGTTCAAAGCCAGTCTTAAGTCTCAACATAAACAGATTGAGCCCTGTTTATAGAGAGGCTACATAAAATACTTGTCAGTTACACAGACTGATCAAACTCTTTTTTTATCCTGGAAAAGACCAAAGGCAGTTAAGACTTATATGCCTATCCACAGCAAATATATAAACACAGGGATGCTTGAATCAAGAGCTTGGTCCAGTTTCTTCACTTAACCTGGATAGGTTGAAGGCACCTGTTTGATCCCGTCAAAAATGTATGTATCTTGCAGGATAATCCCCTCATTGTACTTCCTACAATGTTATTTTATTATTTATCTCAGTTTAAATGTCTGTTCGGGCACCCTCTGTCCTGTAATTGATTCTAGATTCTTACATATCCTTTGCCCGTTCCCATACCCCACCCCATTTCGTGCCCAGTAAGTAGAAGCATTGAGGAGTTATAAAGGAGAAATTGCACATGAGGTGTCGGCTCGTAGGTTTGTTTCATCAGGCAGCTCTCATGGATTTCAGCAAAGATTTCACAGTTCTGTGTTTGAATCCTTCATAGGCACTTTGAACAAGGTGATGCTTCCACAAGGTGTTCAGCTAAAGATGCTTGTTTGAGGAAGGATTGCAGACTACTGGAGCATGTTCCAGGATGAATTCTGAGACACAAGGGGCTTGATTCACTCTAAAGGGAAGGTGAAAAGCTTCCAACTGCTCATTTACCACTAGTTTTACCCCATATGGGTGGTCTCTGGCCTTCAGACCTCAGTTGAACCATCTTTCTGTAGGGATGTCCTCTAAAAGATGATCCTGTAATAGTAATACATTTTTCTTCATAAGCAGATCTACCTGTTGAATTTTTTTTTTTTTTTAATCTGCTGTCTACACTGTCTGTAGGTCAGATTAAACATCATATTCCAGAATAGGAAATGGTTTAATTAATGAATTCCTGACAGATTCTTCCATCCAAGGTATGTGCTGTAAATAACCTGAATTCAGGTAACACGCTACTGCAGTTGAGTAAGGATCTTGTCTCATTCTCTAGTAAGCAGTTTAGATCTGTGCAGTTCTGGAGCGTGGCAGTGAATCGGAGGAGGTCTGTAGATGGCAGGGAATGTCCTGGCTACCTTTTGTACTTGCAGAAAGAGACACGATTCTGTAGGCTTATGATGGAGGAGACATTGTGGAATCAAAAGATTTCTAGAAGTGGAAGGTTTTGTGCTGACATTAATTTCAACCAAAGAGAGGCATTAGTTTGACTTTGCATGTTTCTCTGAACTATTAGGTGTACTTTTCTTTGAAGTAACTTTTATGTGTATATTTAGCAAATGCTTCTAACAAGGTTAATAATGTGACAGTTGACAGGAGTAGTTACTGTCCATTTTCCTTTTTCCTCATGACAGTGAGTGGAAAGCAAAGTAAGAGTTGAGAGTAGGTTGCTATACAGTATATAAAATTGCTGCAACAGTAAAACATTTGTGCTGCTAGTTAACATACTGAGGTTTGTATTACAAATGAAGTTGTAATAAAGATGTTTATTATCAAAGTACAAGGCACATATTTTATGATGGCATTCCACTCTTAAAATTCTGTTTTGTATTATATTGAGTATAGTAGACGTTGTTGCTGTTGTCTCACGAATTTTGATGCGGTAAAATGGAAACATGCTCCATTTTCCTGAAAAAATATCATATGCTAATTGGTTTAAAATTGCCTTTGTTGTCAAATATTTAGCTTGTTCTTTTAAAAAGTTGGGTTGGTTTTTTTTAAATAAATTATTTTTACGGATAATCTTGATTGCCTAATAGTTTTAAGGGACCTATTTAGTACCAAAGGTAAAGCCACCCAGAATCTGACTTGGAATAAGGCATTGATGCTTTTCTGGAGTGCAGTGGTCAAGAGTTACACCTGGAATCAGTCAAGGAGAACTTAACTGGTGGTAGCTGTTTGTGTCACCAAGCTAAAGGGTTAGGCACGCCTAGCAGTTTCCAAAACAAATAGAAAAGGAAAAAACCAACAGGAGTAGCATAAAGGTTGAGTTAACGGACCTAGAGTAGCTCTTTGAGTCGTAGCTCATGTTGACGAAGAGAAGCACAAAGGCTTGTATTACTGATGTGTCTGCTATACCTGGCCTGTGAACTAATAACCAACTTCAGTGTGCTGTAAATCCTGTAAACCTTCCAAAGCACAAAATATTCACCAAGCTACTTTGGGGTTTTCTTGTTGTAGTTCAGTGATATTTTGGAGGGTGGAAAGGACAGACTTGGAGGATAATGAGAAGATGTTAAGTGTGTTTTACAGATTTTTATAGATATTTTTTTAGCAAATGGCATTGCTGTCCTTGACATGAGACCATTAATTAGCAAGAAGTTGATTATTTTACTTGTGCAGTACAAAATAGAAATAAAGAAATCCAAATACCTTGATTTCTTTTCCCAGGATAGTGTTTATCTAAACTGGAAAGTAATAAGACAATTTAATTATTTAGCTGACTGAAATACTTAATTCTAAAAAGTTACCGATGGTATTTTTTTTCCCAAATATTTCTTCCTAGAATAAACATGAAGCAATGCATCATTTTTTCCCTTATTGCAGACTTAACTATTGAAAGGAAAAAAGGTTGTGTTTTTTAAAATTAATGCAAAGCCTGACTTGTTGGATGTTGAATACATCCAACTACTGAATAGGTGATATAGAGTTACTCTCAATGGATTTTTTTTCGGGATGGGGGCCTAAGTGTCCTTATATAAGCTGTGATCCAAGTTAAGATAAGAAAGGAGCCTATGGTGAGCAGTAATAATGTTCTAATGCTTCCTTGCGTTTGATCAGTAGTTACCAGTTTTTAACATAACAGCCCTCACAGTACTTAGGAGCTCATAGAACATATTGTGATGTTATGTTGCTAATTTGTTTTAAAATATAAAATGTTTTAAGCTTTTTGTCAAAAGTGATAACATCATATTACAAATAAACCTTTTTGTGGTTGTAAAATTTAGCTTATAAATCATTCAAATTGAAGTGAAAAAAACACAGGTCATTGTTAATGACAGTCTATCCTACTATTAAGAATATATGTATTTTTGTAAAGGAAAAGCACTTGTAGATATTTAATCAGTCCCATATCTATCTATGTTAATGTTTTGGAAAAAAAAAAAAGAAAGAAAACAAAATGCTGCTTAGAGAATCACTTACCTATTTTTATTTTTTGTGCTTAAATGCATTTTCTGTTGATTTATGGAATGTTCATTCTGTGTGAAGCTGTATAGTTAGTACAGCTGGGCTAAATGCATTTCTTACCTTAATCAATTGTATTTGACTATGGTATTACATTTGTTGTCTGATCAGAAGGCTGATTGCAAAACATAGACTGGTGGTGCTGTTTTTCATCTTTGATATTAGCTTCATCCTGCCTTATAACATTTCTACTTCATAATAATTACAAAACATACAATATTTTTTTGTGGTGTTTGTGTTTTAATGGGTGTTTTCAGGTATATTTGGTTATTCAGTTGTATTTTACTATACCTATACACATTTTTACAAAATGGTGACAAAATTTTGCGTACAGTATTTAAAAACTAGTTTCCCAGGTGAAAAAGTATGCCAGGTTAGTCAAGTTTAATACTTACTTTCCTCCAGAGCAAACTACTGCTGGGTACATGCGTGGAACATGATTGTATCACTAAAGTTTCTGAGCATTTGTACAGATAGTATTTTTTAAATTCAGGATAACTCATTTCTTGTAATATGTTGCACCTATTTGAAACCTCACTCTTAACTGTATTTTGGGTCAACATAGTGGATTAACACAGTTTCAGGGGGAAAAAAAAACAAAACAAACAAAAAACAAATAGTAAAGCAAAGAATTTTATTAAAGTACAGTAAAGAGTGATGACCACGTTTATTTCTAGTTAGTTATTCCTGTACATTCCAAAATCTGTTTTTCAGTGGGATTCTAGAGGGGTCTACTCCATTGGCCTGATGCTGGGTGAAGCTCTTCAGCTTGACCTCAGTAGAGCTACTTTCTTTAATTATCCTGGTAGCTACAACTAGAAGTGACCCAGAGTTCCCACTTCCTCAGTGAGTTTCCTTTCATGGGTGGCTAATATTGTTTAAATGTAATCTTATTATATTAACCTTCCCATAAGTAAATCCGTTTCGCAACATTGAGTGTGTACGCTAGCATTCAGTGTTATAAACTCAGCTGAGTAAACACTCGCATAATTGTCAAATTGGGGGAGAATTTCAGAGTCTGAACACTTGCAATGGCACTATCTCATTAATACGTACGCTTCAGAAAGTTCTGCATGTGATGAGGTTTTGATGTATTTTATTATTTGAATATTGCCCATTTTTGTAACTTTTGTTAAGAGATAATGTCTGTATGAATTCATTGGGTGTTAACAGGGTCCACAAAGTAGCATTTTAAAAACTTAAATCCATTTGAGCTATGAGCGCAATATCAGTATTGCAGTCTTGTATCTTTTAAAGAACCAGATAGGTTGTGTTTTGAAGCATTTTAAAAAGCACTGCAAATTTCACCCAGTTCTACCAAAGGAATGTGTGGTGGTTTTTTTTTAATCTCTGCTAAAATCCTTAGAAGCCAAGTGTGGCCCTAGAAAAAATGAGACACTTGTAAGCGAGTTAGCGCTAGTGAGCAGTTGTACAATTAGGTAGGGGAAGTGTTGGTACTAAGGGGGGGTTTTGGCAAAACCCCATGGTCCTTCCTCTTGGGGTAGTGCTGAGTGTGCCTGTTCAAAGCTGCATCTACATTTTTAAGCACGATTTATTTTAGAACAGCAGCTCATGCAAACCCTGTAATGGACCTTTTGAAACCTCGTGTATAAATCTTATCTGATATGTAATGGTATTTCTAGTTCTGTAGCTCCCTGTGTGGCTCGGCAGCGGTGATGTTAAATTGAGCGCTTCATGCTAATGTCAAGAATGTTCACAGCACCTCTGTAACAGCTGATAACAAATGGCAATTTGGTCTGACCCGTATGCTGCAAGATGCCTCTAGCCCAGTTGGATTAATTTTACAAAAAATCTAGATGAGCAAGAAGTATAACTAATCTGCTTACTAGCACTGAATTGCTCCTTTCTCAAAGCAATAAATATATTCATGTTGTAACATCTGTTGTGCAGCCTACAATACGAGTTGTTTTGTTGCATTGTTTCTATATAATTTATTTTGTGCAATAAAAAAATCTCTGGTTTTATCTGACTTCTGTCTAGTTTGTGATAATACTTGAATTAAAACATTTACGAGCTTTATACCTCAATCATGCAAGCATACTGTCAGCTCACAGAAATGCAGAGTAGAAAATGGAATGCAGCAATATTTTGCCTTATAGACAAATCGGAAGGTATAGGGCCTAATTTTGTTCTCGTTAATGTCATAGAGAGTGTTACCATTAATTTTCATGGGTGCCGTTCCTGCCTAACACTAAAGTTGACTGGATTTGTCACCCCATGTGTAAAATGGAACCAGGTGGGTTACACAGTGTGACTGTGGTTTTGAGGCTTTTTTTTAAAAAAAGTACATTTCAGTGCTTAGCAATCCTATAGAGCCTCTGCCAGGTTTTATTTAAACCTAATTGCACTGCTTGTTACCATTGTCAGCTTTATTTTTTCCTTTTTGTTCTCTCCTTTTCTGATGTTTTTCTGATTTAATATGGTTCAGTAGTATTTGTTGTTCAATGCTCTTACTTTCTGATTACCCTTTTATTATGTTGTTGGGTTTTGTTAACACTAAGATAACGTAAAATAAATGTGCCTGCGAATTGGAAGCCAGAGGATAGCCTTAGAAATGAGCCCTTGGTGTGAACTAAGAGTCTTCATACTATATACTGAGCTACGGCAAAGAAAAATAGTGGAGGGAGAGAAGTTATTTGAGAAAACTCATACCTTTTATCTGAGATGCTACTGTGAAACCTGCAATACCCCACCGCACGAGATCAGATTTGGTTCCAACTTGGAAACGATAGAAAGGATTGCTGATTAAACTAAAATGACCCAAGAAAAAATAGCATTTTGCATCTGCTTGTAAAATCCTTCTAGATGTTAGCAGAAGGTGATAACAATTGCTCGTGAACACAAAATGTGAAGGTATATATAGTATATTGCAATATCTACATAGGATTAAATGAAAGGCATTTTCTGTGAAATTTGTTAGTTAATTTGTCAGTTTGCTGATGCACAGGCAAAGAGCAGTTGAGGCACCATTGGCTGCTCTGTAACCTGTGCAGCAGCAGCAGCGCAGCCTCACTGGCTTTCTTTGGACCTTTTCCATGTTGAATATTTGACCTCCAGATTTGTCAAAGGTCATAGACTAATACTTTCCCTTCTTCTAAAACTGTTCTTGAGACTTAGGGTCACTCAGTGGAAAAAAAAAACCCTAACTTTACATAATGCTTCTACATAATACTACTACATTCTTTATGAATTGGAAATCGAATCATATTTAAGTGCAAAATTCTGCTCCTAAGTAGGGAGCAGTGTTTCCTCAAGTAAGATTTCCATTTAAAATGTTGGTGATTAAATTATTTTAAATAATCACTCTGTTTCAGGTAGCTAAAAAGAGAATCATTGTGGAAAAAAACGTGCATAGGACTAGTAACGTGCCTGATCGCTCATAAGCGTGGATTATGTTTTATTGAAGGAGGAAGGTAGATGGTACACAAACCGCTATTTACATCAGGGGCACAGCATATGAATTGCCCTGTTAGAACCGTGATTCAAATTGCTTTCTATCCCGATTATTTTTTCTCTTTTATTCTAGAGGAGAATATGCTATGCAACATCATTATAGGCAAGAGTAAGCTTTTTCAAAAGAAAAGTGATTTAGTAATCTAGTTTTCATTAAAGAAACAGAAATTTGCTGGCAGTGTGTAATATGAGCACCTCATTCCAGTGGCAGACTTCCAACGTCTTCATTTGGAAAGACGACTGCTGCATTCATAATTCATAAAAGCATTGGCATCTATCCCGTTAAACTAACACAGAAAGAAAAAACATTCTTACATTCAAAGCCACTCTGTCCATCTTTTCTAAACTATTTATTGGTGAAGTTCTGTCCTTTCCTGCAGTATGCCAATAACTACAGTAAGTGCATTTATAGATATGAAAATAATTACAATAATGAACCTATTCTTAAGAAAAGCTGTACTTAATACCAGTTTTGGAGACACTTTAAATTCCTTGGATTCCATTTCATCCTTTGGTGACTGAAGATGCACACGTATGTGTTAGTGCCCCTGCAGACTTCCAGTCCTGTTCCCAGTAGCCTCTACAGATTGTAATGTTCTAGTACATCTGTAGAATTGGCAGAGCTTGTTACTAACCAGTATTCTCCCTTTAATTTTTCTGTCTATGTTTTTCTCAAAATGGTAATGACTTCTGTCTTGACTGCTTTCTAACAAGTGTTTTATTCCCATGCTCCTCCCTCTAAACTACTAATGGTGTTGCAGTCGTAGAAGGACTGCTCTCTGTGGTCAGCTTGTCCTTACGCTGCACCCAACGTTGAAGATTTCTGCAAATCTTAAAAAGCGGGCTCAGGAAGTTCGCTGCTGCTCCTGCGCTTTGCTGGTTTATGATGTTGAGTTTGTAAACCACCTTATTACTCGTTAAGAACTCCCAGTAGAAAAATGGCTTTGAACAGCAGATCTCTTCTGAGACGTAAGGCGTGACTCGCATTAAAAAACAAATTATTTGTTTTGCCTAATTCCACAGGACTCACAAAATTCAGCACCGTAACTTGAATCTGGTTCATGTGAGCAATTTTGACTGTCACCAGCCTTGATGTAAAAGAATTCTGTCGTTGCAAAAAATGGTACTCGTTCTAGTGTACATCTAAGAAGTGCTAGTGTAGCTGAAAATAATGGATTTCCTACTATTTATTGTAAAACCTGTTATGTAGTGTTGGGTATAGACTACGTCTTAGGTTTTATACTGTATATATTAAATAGGTCCAGAGATTTTCTATGGTACAGCATCCAGAATTGGCTATGTGGACAGCGTTCATTCTCTCTAGGTTCTGGAATGTATTTGAATCCATTAAAAGGGAAAGGGAAAGGCGTATACTCTCAATGAGTACCCCTTGGAAGCAACCAGCATCCAGAATAGCACCTGTATTTTTATATGTATTCTTTGTTCATCGCCAGTGTTGATTGCATTATGGTGTTAAACAGCAATTTCACACACTTCTTCTAGACCCTTTCTCTTTCTGCAAACGTTCAGCTCAGATTGTTGTTCTCTGGTAATGATAATCCCGGGGCCGGGGCAGGGGGGGGGGACAACAACAAAAAAGGCATGGATCTGTACTGGTAAATAGTTCTGTAACTTGCAGCAGTCAACCTCCTGCACTTTTCATGTTCTGCTGATTGCCAGAGTCTTTCTTCTTAGACTGAAAAGGTGCTTTCAGAGTACCTTATAAATAAACGGAATAACACTACAAATCTGCTTCAGGTAAGAAATATGTAACTGTTTTTCAATTTTTCGATAGTTGCTATTTTGAAGAGCGCTCTTTGAGAGGATAAATGTGTGTGTTCAGAGCATTACCCATCTAATCTGACATTATTTTTATTTATTCACAGACATGTAAAATCTAAAATGTTTGGTCATTGTGACAGGCTAGTGGAAATTTGTGTTAATACAAGAATAAATAAGTAATGCTATAGCTTATTTAGAGAAGTTATACTAAGAAGGATAAAATCTGTACTGGTCTTGTTTTCAACCAAAGGCTACTATAATTTAATTTTCTATACTTGCTATGAAAACCACAAGGAATTATGTTGCAACATGGTAACAGCATGAAACCAAAGACGTGTTACATATATGTGCTTGATCCAAAAAACAGGCATGTGCTCACCTGTGTAACACGCAACACACGTCCATAGAATTTTACTGATGCTATTGTGGAAAGATGAATCGGCCTGCTGGTAGCATGTTCTCCATTTGTTTTACAGATTGTATCTAAAACAAGAAAATCACCTGGAAAATAGATGTCTACCATGTCAAAGGAATCTGAAGTTATGTATTTAAAACATACGCGTGCAGGAGTGACTTTGCCATGGCAACGTGGCCATAGGTGAAAGTAGAATAGAGCAACTTAGCACAAGACAGTAATACTACATTCAGCTGCAACTGCAAGATAAGTTTTCAAGGTAACAGGAACGTGAAATCAGAATTCACACTGAAATCTCTTCAGGTCTGTCCCCTGGCCTTGGAGAAAAGTGCCCAGAAAAACCCTTTGAGTGGCTGCGTGTGGTGAGCTGCTTACCGTCTGCATTCAGCCTCGAAACGCTCGCTTCTGCCTGCAGCTCCTGGGCAAGACCTATTCTAATGGTAAACAAATTCTCAGGAGTAAAAATATTCTTTCATCAGGAATCAGTGTAATATGCTTTATTACTGTGAGCATTAACGTAGGTTGATTTCCTAACGTGGGGAAACTACAATAATCACTGCTTAAAGAAGTTAAAAAGCTAAATTCTTTTCAGTTCCTCATAATATCTGCTGGATTTTGAGAATAGAATCATAGAATCGTTCAGGTTGGAAAAGACCCTCAGGATCATCGAGTCCAATCATCAACCCCACTCTACAAAGTTCTCCCCTACACCATATCCCCTAACACCACATCTAAACGAGTCTTAAACACGTTCAGGGACGGTGACTCCACCACCTCCCTGGGCAGCCTATTCCGGTGTCTGACCACTCTTTCTGTGAAGAATTTTTTCCCAAGGCAGAGGGCTGCGTACTAATTTTCTTTATTCTGATGTCATCTACTGCTGGTCACAGGAGGAGCCTGGCTAAAGCCAAAGCCTGTAAGAAACTCGGTCTTCAGCTCTCATGGTTCCCAGTTCTCCCAATTGCACACCAGCAGGTGGGGCCGAGAATTTCCAAAGATAGCCCCACGCGGAGGAAGTTGCTCTTCATGCCAAGAGAAGGGAATACCAGGCTGCCGCCCCGCCGAGCAGCCGTGAGGCAACCAGTAGAGCACGAGTAGCTGGGTCGGTACAGTGCTGTCCAAGCTATTAGCAGCTCAGTGCAGTGAGGGTGGAAACTGGCAGGAGGTGGGCAGTGGCTGTGGGTTTTGAGCCGAGGTACCAGCCTGGGCCGTTGCCAGCCAGGCTGCCTTCGCACCATGCTTCGTTGTATACAATATGTTTGCCCACGGGGTGCAGATGAAAAACCGTGTTTCAAAGGATATTACCTTTCACCGACAAATGCATTTTTAATATCACCCATCTTCTTAACTGCTGCCAAGCCAAGCCTCAGGTTAAAATAGGTATACCAACAGGTATAACTGTTTCTTAAATGTCCTCACATTTTACTGCTAGGAAGCTTAGACTTAATTCCAGCTACTGTTAGCGTTGAGTTACTAAAGAATTTGACCCTGGAAAAAGTAGAAGGGCATCCTAGAGCTTTACCATAGAATTACAGACAGAAAAAAAGGTGTCCTACCTATGGCAAAAGATAGCTTTCTTGGGGCAGCCGTCAGCCTGAGCCTGAGCCTGTGAAACCCATGGCGAGACTCAGCCTGGGGATTCACAGGTTTCTTGTTGCTAAATGCTTTGGGAGCACAGGTCTTGGGACAGGAAAGCCACCTGTTGGGAAGCAGCTATATTGTCTGGTCTGCTTTTATTTGCCCACAAGCAACCACTGGAATAAGAACATTTATTTGGGAGTGGTGGTGGTAGAAAATAATGTGGCAAGGAGTACACAGTTGCGAATATAAATAAAACATTTCTGTGAGAAAGTAAGCACTAGATAGTGCTTCGTGCTATTAATAGCTTCTAAGAAAAGCTACCATGTCCCAAGAGCAAAGGCGTAGTGGGTTGTAGTCTGCTGCTAAGAGAACTTCTCTAAATGTAGTCCACACAGAGGCTTACGATTGTTTCCATTTACTCTGTGAGTCAAATGTGTTTTCTTCCACTTCAGTACCGGATTAATTATGCACATCTCTCAAAGCCTACAGGTACAAGCACCTCTAATGCAACAGACCACAAGGCATATATACATTTCTAATTCGAGGAGCTGAAGCTGCACTGAATCTGTACCTCTTCATGCATCAGTAATATTTAGAAAAGGAGGAGAAATCCAGCTTTGGTGAGTGATGCCCCGTGAAGGTTGCATTAAGGGTGCTCAAAGTGTCATACGTCCCTTCCAAGCAGCACTTTAGATGCCCCAGTTGTGCTTCTGCAAAATTCATGGAGAAAGGTGGCAAGAAGATATTCCCTGACTTCCATACACATGCGAGCAAGCCAGCAATGCCCAGAGGCCGAAGGGACTCTGAGTTAGAATGGGGGCAGCAACACGGCACACGGCTGATTGCTCTCGGCAGAGCAACGTGGATGTATGCAAGGCCCAGGTTCCAGAGCGGGACACAGAGGAAACAGAGGCGTCCATCCCAAGGAATGGGAGGAAAAGTTCCTCCGTGGCTCTCCAGACTCAGATGGATCCAGGCTTGTTCAGTTTTCACCCACACCCAGTGCTTTTGTCAAGGGTGGAATGCATATGGAGGGTTTGTGCTTTGCATTCAAAGAAAAATTAATTTTTGACAATTTCCCCAAAGCCCCGGGCATTATTGGTTTTTTCTAAATTTGACTGCAAAACCCAGTACTGGACGGCCAGAAAGCAAAGCTCCTCCCTTAGCACTGAGAGACCTTCAGTGGCAGGGAGAGACTGCAAATGTGACAGCAGCAAAGGAAGAGGGTTCTGTGAGTGGAAAATGTCTTGTTAAATAGAAAAAACTACAGAAGGTTTAAAAAATTACTCACTGGATTGTACATTAAATTAGAAGCCAAGGAAAGCAGAATTAAATACATTTTTAAAAGCTGTTTTTATAGATGTTCCCCGTGTTCATTAATATCTGTCCTTTTTCCTGTACAAAGACAATAGTTGAGCCCTGAGCTGTTAGCATGGAATTTACTGCTGTTAATGATCAGTGCAGAGCAGCCGCTCCCTGGCTTCATATGTGTCCAAGTCAGGATTTTGAGCTGTAAATAATACCTTTACAGTGGTTAGGCAAAAACTAAGCTTAAATGCAGGAGACAGCTGCTGTAGATGAGCTGTGATAGCTGGGGAGGAGGTGTAGAGAGTTATCTTAAGGTTTGGAAACTCCATCCGTGTGCGGTCTGTCATCAGCCCTGACCTTTAGGAGTGGTGGTGGTTAAACAGAGCGACTCCATCCCGGGCAGGATGAGACACCAAGCACCACTTTGCAGCTTTAGCTCTCTTACATGGCAAAGGTTTCTAAAAACATCCTTAACCTCCAGGATCTATTATTTTCAATAGGCGACGCAGCTGGACTCCTCTGATAGCATTTATGCTAGGTAGTTACGTAGAAAAACTAAGGTAAATTGATCAGATCCTCTGCTGCCCTGCAATAAGCAGAACCAAGAGAGCAAAGCAGTTATTCGTATGCAGGAGCTGTTGGTAGGAATGCTGGAGCTCCATGTTTTAAGCTCATTGTATACGATACATGTCACAGATAGTTGTTTAAATTGCAGAAGGATTTTGCTCACCGTCTTTTGTTATCAATTCAGTTCGAACAGCCAATGGGCTTGTGAAGCCATGAGCTTTTCGCCATTGATTTTACCAGCAGCAGTGACTATTCCATTTGCTTTCAGCACCAGAAGTCCCACCCGAGAAGCCAACTGCGTTCTCTTACCAGTTTCCAACCATTCAGGTTGGATCTCTTGTCAAATCAGGTGCTGACTTATCAGATCTTCTTACAGAAGATTTTCCTCTGTTTGTCATTAAAACATCTTTGTCCTCTTAATAGCAACAGCTCTGCTTGAAATTACAGTGGTTAATTTCTTCGCAACCGGCTCTCCCAGTGCTGGTTGTGTCAGCAGGCTGGAACCTGCTGCTAAGCCAGCAGTCACAGGTATGTGCGGACGCGGAGGTCTGAATGCAAAGCCATCTTAGTCCTCAACTGCTCTTTCCCTATCGGCACACCACCAAAGCATGGGGCGTCCTCCCCGGGCTGCCCCTGCTCTGGAAGATTCCTGTCCCGCTCCCAAGAGGCGGTATGAACCCATGGGAGGTTTCCCAGGGCAGCAGCACACGCATGCCCCTGCCCCAACTCACAGGGGTGGATTAGTTGATTTACCCACCACTGCCTTTCAGCTAAGACTCCCGGGAGATAAACACCTGGGAGATGGGCTAATTTTGCCCCTTAAATGGTGACACCTGTAACATAAATAGTGTCCTGCAGTGCCTGGGGTAGTGAGGCCCCCGACACTGCAGAGACAGGAGAGTTGTTTTAAGCATGTGAGTAGATCTATTTTACTAGTGTTCTGGTTAGCCATGCTTGGTTAAGAATGTGTTATTTTCTTTTTATCCTGATAAATACATAGTAGGCAGATAGATCAGTTTATGCATTCATTCTCTTTCCTGCTATCGTTATTCACAGTGTTTTCCCCTTGCTTTTAGCTTCATATTGTAGGCTTACAATTGATGGTCCCAGTTCCTTCACGCCTCTCTTACGTTATGCTCTATGTGCTGCAAGGATGGATGCTGTACATTGGTATTGCATTTCTGAGTCATTTCACGATTTTTATTCTGCTCGTGAAATCCCCTTCTCCATAACTGCGTGCTTTTTCTTCTGTTTTGTTCCCTGTGCCTCCTCCCTCTGTGGAGACCTGCTTCAGTTGTTAACAGCCTTTCTTGACATTATGCCTGAGAACAACTGTATTTTTTTTTTTTTTCCTTAAACATTATATTTAAAATTTCCTATTTCTGTCTCCTTCCAAACTTTACCTAAGGCCAGCTAATGCACTCACGAAATCCTGCTTAAGGGTGCCAGTGCTCCTTCTACCCAAGGGTGGCTCCCAGGGAAATTCAGACTGGGGCCAACTTCTGTGTTGCCTTTGCCAACATGTCAGGACCAGGGAGATCGCATGTGGCAAGAATTTGGACATGGTAAAACCCTTCTAGAGGACAACATAATTCTGAGCTTTCTCAGTTTAAGTCTGGCCTTGCTCCACGAACACTGTGTTCGTGTAAAGCACATTCAATTAGATCCCAAGATCCTTTTTTTTTTTAGTACATGCAATATTGGACCTCATTTTTCTTGTTGTAAACAAGAGAGATATAAAAATAGTGTGGTTGTGTATTTTCTTCCTGTGATTAATGCTATTGTGTGTTACTTGCCACAGGTTGCAGGTTTGCAGAACCAGACCTTACCCAGGGAGCTGAGAGGGTCTCCCCAGGGGCATCCATACGTAAGCTGAAGTATCACAGCTGCAGGATTTCCTCAGGATCTCCAGGTAAGTCTTTGCTCCCTTTCCAGTGTGGACCTGCTCCTGGGGTGGATCAAGGCAGCACGACGAGTTCCTCTGTCCCAGCTGGGCTAGTTTTAGAACTGCGGTAATTTGTGCTGTACACAGGGGGATACCTAGTTAGGGTTAATGTCACTTGAATTTGTTTAAATGTGAAAACAGAATTTATAGTAGAAGTGGGTTGACTGTAAACATAGTGAGAATGGACCAGAGCTCATCATTGCTGTTTATTAATCTTTCAGTTAGCTAATCTTTCAGTTACCAGGAAAGATCATGGAGAGGATCATCCTGAGTGAGCTCTCACGGCAAGTGCAGGGCAGCCAAGGGATCAGGGCCAGCCAGCATGGGTTTGGGAAAGGGAGGTCCTGCTTAACCAACCTGATCTCTTTCTATGACCATGTGACCCGCCTTCTGGATGCAAGGAAGGCTGTGGACGTTGTCTATCTGGACTTTGGTAAGGCCTTTGACACCGTCCCCCACAGCATTCTCCTGGAGAAGCTGGCGAATCATGGCATAGACAAGTGTACTCTTCGCTGGGTTAAAAACTGGCTGGATGGCCGTGCCCAGAGAGTTGTGATTAATGGGGTGAAATCCTCTTGGCGGCCGGTCACCAGTGGTGTCCCTCAGGGCTCAGTTTTGGGGCCGGTTTTGTTTAATATCTTTATCGATGATCTGGATGAGGGGATTGAGTGCACCCTCAGTAAGTTTGCAGATGACACCAAACTAGGTGGGAGGGTTGATCTGCTTGAGGGTAGGAAGGCTCTACAGAGGGACCTGGACAGGCTGGATCGATGGGCCAAGGCCAACTGTATGAGGTTTAATAAGGCCAAGTGCCGGGTCCTGCATTTCGGTCACAACAACCCCAAGCAACGCTACAGGCTTGGGGAAGAGTGGCTGGAAAGCTGCCCGACAGAAAAGGACCTGGGGGTGCTGGTGGATGGCCAGCTTAACATGAGCCAGCAGTGTGCCCAGGTGGCCAAGAAGGCCAACAGCATTCTGGCTTGTATCAGGAATAGCGTGGCCAGCAGGAGCAGGGAAGTGATGGTGCCTCTGTACTCGGCACTGGTGAGGCCTCACCTCGAGTACTGTGTTCAGTTCTGGGCCCCTCTGTACAAGAGGGACATTGAAGTGCTGGAGCGGGTCCAGAGGAGAGCTACCAGGCTGGTGAGGGGTCTGGAGACCAGGTCATATGAGGAGAGGCTGATGGAGCTGGGCATGTTTAGCTTGAAGAAGAGGAGGCTGAGGGGAGACCTCATTGCCCTCTACAACTACCTGAAAGGAGGTTGGAGAGAGGTGGGTGTTGGCCTCTTCTCCCAGTTAAATAATGATAGGACCAGAGGAAATGGTCTGAAGTTGCAGCAGGAGAGGTTTAGGTTAGATATTAGGAGGAATTCCTTTACTGAAAGAGTGGTCAGGCACTGGAACAGCCTGCCCAGGGAGGTGGTTGAGTCACCATCCCTAGAGGTGTTTAAGAAATGTCTAGATGTGGCACTTCAGGACATGCTCTAGTGGCAGAGACTGTAGGTTGTTTGGTTGGACTCGATGATCTTAAAGGTCCTTTCCAACCATGAAGATTCTGTGATTCTGTAATTAAAGTGCCAGAACATGGTCTTGCTCTCTGTATTTGCTTCCTAGTATAGGTAAAGTATTAATTTCAACCTTAGCTGCAGGAGGACGTTGGCAAGAGATGTTTGGATCTGAGTAGGTTTCCGGCTTTGTTTTAGTCTGTTTCTGAACATCTGCTGGGGTGGGTGGCTGCTTCAGGGGGGAGTGAAAATTAACTTTATTGATTGAGTAATTTCCTTTATGAAGGATCTGAAGGGGATGGCTGCCTGCAGAAATAATATTTGTTAAATGGCCATATTTGGAAAATGAGTCAGTGAGAAAATAGCATGCAAATCCCCCGGCTTATCTCCAGCAGGGAAAGAACAGAGACGTGCTAAGAAAGGGGGAGAGATGCCGACTTGGAGATGCCAAGTTAAAATGACCCTAGCAGGAATTTTGTTTAATTTTGAACTGAAAAATATATCTGGAAAATGTTGGAACTGGCCACTTCAAATGCTAAAACTTTTTCCTAATGAAAAAATTTGCACTGAAATAATTGTCCACCTGAAAAATGTTTTTAGGTTCACAAGTGTCCACTTAATGCTGACTATGTAAGACTTTGCAGCTCTATCCCTTACCTACCTTCACCTGCTTTTTCTAGAAAAAAGGACCTAATGGAGAACACGATGATCCATCTAAGGTATGAATACTAAAATTAAGGGAAAAGAAATATCTTTGTGTTGTGTGAACTACATTGGCATAATACAAAAGGCTGGCAAGGCCCCAAAAATTAAAATATCTTGCAGACAAATCCTTGGGTTTCAGGCAGATGGGCAGCAGCCCATCTAATTACCCACAGTTACCGTCTCTTTAGCAGCTTTGTCACCCCTGACCTTTCTCATTTACTGTGAGTCTTTTGTAGAGGGTGTTTTCCATAGTCTTTTGTCCTGGCAGCTGGCTCTTTGAACCCAGGAGCAGACTGGAATAGTTCCTACCTTCTACCAGCTCGTGGGTGTCTTGAGTCTGGTGTTCTCTTGTGCTCCTGAGATGCCAGAGCCTCGCCTAGCTTTGCGTGGATGTGGGCTTGGGGTGACTGCTAGGGAAGTGGTAATGCCTGTTATTTAGAAACTTTGGGAGAGGGGAGAGGTGGAAAGGGAGAGGAGAGCGGCAGCAGCCTGGTTAGAAAGGCAAAGTTACATCATTGTTTTTGTCCTTAGCCCTGGGCCTGGGGTGGGAAATGGTAGATGAAACAATATGAAACCTGATATTTACTAGGTAAGCTTTTAAAACTCACCCATTAGCCTGGGAGGCTGCCCGTGGAACGGAATTGCTCTGCACTGATGCAGCTGAAACATTCCCTGCCAGAGCTGAAGCCAAACCAGCTGAGCACCAGAGAGGTGTTCGCGGGGAGATGCTGTGGGGTCGAGCAGCCGCTCTGTGTCCTGGGGAGACCATGAGGCTACACGAGCAGCTGGGGCTTGGGCTGGAAGGTATGAAAGGTTGACAACAGTGTTGCTCATTGCCGCTGCAAATCTCTCCCCAGCTCACGGCACGGTATAGACATCTCTAACATGGCTAATAGTCCTCTCCTGAAAAAGCAGGCAGCAAGCAAAGCAAGCCCCCCACGTACCTGGGGCTTTGCAGAGCAAATACGTGGCACCGAGAGGGACCAGGTGAGCTGGATGCGTCCCGGTGTCAGCACGTCCCCTCCTCCCCTCTCTTGGTAGGCACTGCTTTGCCCATGTCCACGTTCATCTCCATGAAGCCGTTGTGCATTTGGGACATAGTAGAACTCTGTCTTTTAAAAATGCTTTGATTTATCATGGTCTGATACCAACATTATTTTCTTTCCCCGCGGATGCCAGGAAAAACACATACTGCATTACAGCAAATGAAAAACTCCTGAGTCTCATCTGTGACAAGGAGGGTTTTCCAGCCCACCTGAAAACTCTTATCTCTGGAGTGGTTTTGCTGCATAATTTTTCAAAGGTGAAAGTTCCAAAGGTTATTACATGAAACCAGTTGGTCAAAGCTGCATTGAAATATAGTGCTGCATATGTGACCAGCAAAGGGAGGGTTGCAAGGTGTGACACACGCACAAAGCAAGATGGAACACAGCAAACTGCAACGGGGCCTGGGGGGGGACGGCCCTTCGTTAGGGGATGGGGTTGTCACAAAGACAACACCTCTTAAAAACATGACTCCCTACGTGTCAGAGGGCATTAGCTCTGGCCAGTGAGGGTTTTGGCAACTCTTTAAAAGATGATCCTTCTAAGAATAATATTTAAACTCTCTATTTACAGTAAGGGTTGTGTTCTGGCCCTGGGCTGCAGAGCATTGTTATCCTTGTTCTGCTTGCTTTCATAAAGATGGATGTGTCGCCCTCATGTCCCAGTGAAATATGAATTAGGTTATTTCCTTCTAGCTGAAGCTTCCTCTATGTCTTAATTGGCTGTATTCTAATTCGCCTTGTGAGGCTGCGAAAGAGGAACATGCTGTGCAGAAAAGCATGCCCGGTCCTGGTCGTGTAGGAGGTCTAATGAGCAGGCTGCTGAGGCTGGTCCATCAGCTCCCTCCGTCTGCTCTGGAGCCCCCACTTCAGTATCCATCGGCTTGCAGAAGAGAAAATGATTAAGCGTTCATAAAAAGTTTGCACAGTACTTATAGGCGGATGAAGATCTGCACTATTTTATGTAAACTAACACAATTATTTAAATGGCCGGCACGTTTAGAAATTCCTACAGTCTTCCACCGACTTTCTCCCTTGGCAGCATATTCAGAATTTGAAGTGGGCGTTGCTAGTGCCCTCTTCATTCGAGCCCCGTTACCTTCAGCTGCACCCTTTCTGCGTGAGGCCAGCCTTATATCAGCCAGCTCCTGCACCGGGGGGGTCTCAGGGAGGCCGCTCAAAGATCAGTTCTGATCTCTGCTCCACAATGGCAAACGTCCCTCTGCTTTGGCCTTGGATTTGGTGTAGGGGATCGAGTCAGTTACGCTAGTATGAAGAAACACAAGAAACAAGCCTGCGTATCCTGTAGGAGGTTTACTCCGGCTTTGTATGGACTTCAGCAGGGGCACAAATGGCTCTTGTTCAGTTGACCACAAGTGGCTCCAAAGACCAGAAGCAAAGTCCCGTCTTTAAAAAAAAAACCAGCACTTTAATGTCTTTCATCCTGCACGCTGGTGTATTTGGGGTTACTTCCAGTAGGAAGACCAGCTGTGTATATATATATATATATATTTTTTTTTTTTTAATCTTAAATGCAATTATTGTCAAATAGATTAATTCAGTGGTGAGCCATTAAAATGAGGGGCTGAGGAGGAGGCTGAGCATATGACAGAGAAGAGAGCTAAGAGGGGTGGGTTTGTTTATCCTGGAGCAGAAAGGGTCGGCAGGATCTAACCGCATTCTCCTGCTGTTAAAAAGGGGGGCTAGGGGGTTAAAAGAGGGAATTTCAGTAAAAAGAAACTTCATTAAATACCAAAAGCCTTTGTAGGCAGAGGAGCAAGGATGCCACAGAGGTTACAGAGTACTGAGAATTAGCGTGCGCCTGCGTCCTGGTAACACCTGCTCACTGCGAGAAGCAAGCCAGCTCATGCGATGTTCACCACACATCATCTGAAAAGGGCATATCTGGGGGTTTCGGCATTCTTGCAATTTCTGAACATGTATTGCGGCGTCCTTGGAGTGGCTGTCCTGACGGTGGGTGGGAAAAAGTAAAAAACTTCAAATCAGGAGCCTCAGTTTCACGGGAATTGTAAATGTCTCGACAAATTTCAGTGGGTCTTTAAGCAAGCAAAACGAGAGACTGCTCCAATGCCTCTGTGTAATCAATTTCAACATTTATGACTCAGACTACGAAACATGCGACACTGAATTATTCACTCTGGGCCAAGAAGAAAAATAAGGCAGCGTATCTTACCATATTGCAAAGTATTGTTACAGGACAGCAGTGGTACGTTGAACTTCTAAAAACCCTCTTAGCGTAAATGAACTGAAAAGTAGCAAAGCAAAGCAGGCTTGGCTTTTGGACATATGCAATTTTATTTCATAGACTTTTTTTTTAATTGCACTTGTTTCCGATTCATTGGAAAAGCCGAAGTGAGAATACGTATATTTGAGTATTGAATCAACATGATGTAACACGGTAACTGTTATTTCAGTTGCTTTTGATCGTTTGGATGCAGGACAGTAGGGCTTAAAGGAGTAGCAGGGTCACAGCCTCTCCAGCCCCTAGTCCTTTGCTGTGGGTGCCTGGAGTGGTCACCATTCCACACCTTCGCAGTAGCCTACAAAGCTCAGCGTGTGATCGAAGCCCAGCTTGTGAGTATTTGTTGGCATTTTTTCAGGAAGATCGTGCCCTGAGACAATCTTTCTGCAGTTTGACTAGCTCTGAGTAACCCAGGCCTAATACTAACACATAGCTTGAAGTGAAGTTATAGGGCAAAAGTACTTTTCAGCCAAAAAAAAAATAACCAGGCAAAAAATCCAACACCCCTCGCCCTCCTCCATGGCAAGGGTTTGGAACTAGATGATCCATAAGGTCACTTGCAACCCAAACCATTCTGTGATTCTATAAATCAAGCATAAGACCATTCCACCTGAAAGGTAAGGTCAGTGTAGCGCTTGTACATATTGTCTCAATCCTGAAAGTGTCTTTATTATCATACCAATTTTAGACAAAATCACTGATATTTTTTTTTTTCCCTAACATTTTAGATTAGCAGTCAGAAAGCCTGAGAAGAGGGTTGTGCAAAGTCTGTATGCTCAGTAAGAAGTTGCCTGGATAATTACCGGAGTGAAATGTCCTACTACGGGCTTCAAGCTTCAGGGAGAAGCCTTCTCCTAGGAGCCTGGTCCTGGCTCTGCCTTGGGGACAGTTCCAAGGTCCATTCCTTCAAGGAGCAGGGTACGGCTTGCTGCGTGTGTTGGATGTGCACCTTAAAGCAGGGGGTTTACATTCGGTTCCCTTCTCAACCTGAGAGAATTCAAATCCACGTGTCCTGTTTTCAAGGCAACCGCTTGTCCCGGAAGAACACCCTTCGCCTCTCCTTTTGAGTGTGTGCCACCAAACCAAAATTAATTAAAAGGAGAGAAAGCATAAATACAGAGAAAGGAAAAAGCTACAGGACTGAGGCTAATGCTTAGGGCACTAATGAGGAAGACGGGTGTCGTCAGCTGTGGTTCCTGCCCCCAAGATGAGTTAAGTTTGGCAATTGAAAAGTAAGATATGCAAGCGTTTCTGGTAGCAGAGAGAGCAACCAGGACTCCCTGCTTGCACTGGAGTGCCCTGAGCATGGTGAGTGCTTCCCTGAATAGTGCCACAGCTTCAGCTGGTGGGCTGGGAATGTTCCCGTGGGGAGGATGAAGCTGTCACATAGTGACAAGGACATCCTGCTCGGGATACCAGCTTTCTTGCTCACAGGCAGATGCTGAGCATCAGACTGATAATGAATTAAGAGGAGCCCACCTCATCCTCTGTTCTACAAGAAGACGGGAGCCACCATGGTACCCGTCTGCATCTCTGGGTCTTAGAAACTAACCGCACCGTAACTGAGTGATTCCTGCCACCTGGCTGAGCTAAAGCCCCATCTCTGAGCGCGGATGAGGTTGAAGCAGAGCTGGATGCTCCACTCCTCCGCTCCGTCTGAGCGGAGATGGTTCTGGATGTATAAAGTAGAGCAGCTCAGGGCACCTGGGCATTGTCAAGTGGACAAAGTATGTATCTGTCAAATTGTGTTTTCTCCAGTGCTAGGAGGCAACCAAGCAAGGAGAGTCTGGGATCAGGTACTTGAGTCCTGCATTAAGTCCTTTTTGATGTTGCCTTGTATCCTCTCTTGTCTCTTTTTTTTTTTTTTTTTTTTAGCTCTGTTAGCCTGAATTCCCTCATTGCAAGGACCCCATCAGGTCTCTGAAAGGATGAGCATTTCAAGGAGTTAGGTATTATTAGTGCAACTAAGCATAAGAAATGCCTTCCAGTATAAAGAAAAACTAGTTTTTAACCTGCTTCCAATTTCTCCGTTAATCTAAAGGTAGTCTGTTCAAGAAGCTTCTGATGACAGTGCTGTTTGTTTTAGCACTTAGTGATACTCGCTGCTTTTGAGGATGTGTAAGTTTGGCTGTGATGACTTTTTAGCCTGGACATGCTCAGGCAGGACACGTTACTGGAAGAGGGATCAGCATTGGCTCGCTCCTGCTGCATTGGCAGGCGTTCCCCATCACTGATGTCTGTTTTCTTTGCCACTGGAGCCAGAGAGAGGAGGCTGAAATGAAAGTTAGGATTGGCAAGGAAAGAGCGAGGTATAAGACCGTGAATCTCGGCATTCTAATCACAACTGTGGTTATAATTAGAGATATGGCAAAGATAAAATATGCTGCATGCCTGAGGGACCTATATATCCAACTGCTCCTGAATTGCTATCTGACAAGTTAATTAACCACAACAATGTTGAAATACATACTCAGAATGGTTGCTTGGGACTGGACTCGGCGTTCTCGCATCACAGGGACATGGAGAGAGCAGATGAAAACTTAAGGGAGTAAAGCAAGCAGTGCAATGAGAGAACTATTTCTCAACCAGAACTGAGGGCGTTCAGTCTGGTAGACCCTGCGTTACAACTGATGCCAAAGATCCCTCCCAACCACAGTCTGGACTCAGAGCATGCTTAGAGAACTCAAGCAATATGGAAGAAGAGGAAAATTTTCCTCTATGGCCAGCCCACTTCAAAATAAATTTTAAAAAAGTCCTTTCCTGGCTTTAAGGAAGTTTCTTTTCTTGTACTTCTGCTTTCCAGTGTCTTCCATTTTCTTTTGCCCAAGAGCGGGCGCTTCTGAGTCACCGGGCTTTCTCCACGATGACGGAGCGTTTCTTCAGGGTGAGCAGAATGGGGCTCTGAATTTGGCATACTAAATGAGTAGCTTTCCGAGCTGTAGGTGCTCGGGTACATAGTGCTGGGTATCTACGCTTAGATACGCCACTGTTGTTTGGTGTGTGCTGACAGATTCTGGTGCAGAGGAATGAAACCCTTTATCCAAAGGAGAAAAATGCAGAGGTGGCCATAAATGACAGTGTGCATCTTGTGTGAAACGCTGATGTGTCGGCATTTGTTATCTTGTCTGCTTGGGACAGAGAGGTGAAATAATGAACTCTCTTTTTTTGACCTGTAGAAGATGTCAGTCATGTGGACACTGTCTTCTGGAAAATTTCAGATGGGTTTCTATACTGACTACACCGGCAAGGACTTGGCAGGGCACCTTGACGATGCTTCAGCGGCACTCTGCCACAGCAGTGGCCTGCGCTTCCTCACCTTTCCGTCTTTGCTGAACGTTCTGCAGTCCCCCCCTCTGTTGCTCCAGTGGAGATGCGCTGTTCCCAGACGTGTACGTTTGAACAACTGGGTCTGTCCGTCTCCTCAAACATGAAAATTTGAACCGGAAACCATAATTACAAATGAAATAGGAGGCCTTGTAAGTAGATCCCTCGTCAGACCCAGCTTCTCTCCTCGTGCAGGCAGAGTTTGATTCGTGTGGTTTGTTGGTAGAGAAAAGGCATATCTGTAGGAGATGGCATGTCAAAGAGTTCCATCATAATTTTCCTTGGCTCTGTGTATATACATTCATTAGAAGGGCTTTTAAAAGTACTTTTGAAAATTTCAACTTCTTTTCTGTTTTATTAGCTATAGAGGTGTGTTTACGCTTGGTCTGATGCACCCTCTTGTGTGTCTTGTCCTTTTCCAGCAGTTTGCTATTAAAGGAGCTGCTTCCAGTGACCGGCAGATTTGTGGCGGAGGTTCCTCTCTGCGTGCGAATGTCGGGGCTACCTTCATTTCCTGAATAATCGATGAAGAAATGAGGGCGCCTCCTCTGAACTGAAAATGAATTGTAACCAAACTTTAGGGACCCCCAAAGATGATAAACAAAACCAAACCACCTCATAAAAATGCGAGCTGAAAAAGCTCATGCTTTCTTCTGCGCCAAGATAAACATCTCTGTTTAATCAAAATCTGTTCCGTTGCGCTGTTTGTTCACCCGCGAGCACCACAGCACTCTCCTGCCCTCGCCCCGACGCCTAGTTCTCTTTCAAGGCACAAGCACCCCGCTCCAGGAAGAAATCTGGGAGGAGGGCATGGAGAGGGGTTAGGAGGCCAGTAGAGCCATGCTTGATTATTGCAGGCGGTAGGAAAAGGTCACCGACTGCTTTAACTCGGCTCCTTTGCAAAAGTACAAAATGTCATCGTGTTTTGGTTAGATGTTTACAATTATTGAGAGAAAACAGCAAGATGTAGTAGATGTGGCCGAGCGTTCATTTTCATTTTAATATATTGGGTGTTTCTGATTGAATGAGAAACGTCCACAATGCTCATAGACCAAAATGAAGTTTTGGAGCAAAAGCCACATCTTGCAGTCCCTAATCAAGCAAATCTCCTAATAATTCAGATGGAAATCTTGCTGCAGGAAGGATCATTTTTTGGCAACACAATATAAGCACTACAGCAAAACATGAATAATTTTGACATGATTTACTTACTTTTTTTATTTTAAATTACTTTTTTTTTTCCTTACTTGTGCTTGTAACAAGAAATCTCCTCCTTCCTGCGCAGCCACAGAGCCTGCTTTAAAACCCAAAAATTGTTATTGGCCTATTTTCAGCTGCTTCTCTTGACGTCAGTAGGGAGACGTGGCTCTCCCTGAAATGCATTGAAGTAGTGGATGCAAATGTTATAAATATGTCAAGAAATAAAGACATGCCTTCAAAATAAGGGAGCAGCAGCTTCTGCCTCAGCAGACACCCTGCCATCTCCACTCAGCAAGAGGCAGAAGCTTGGCTGTTCAGATAGGTGCCCTTCTTCGGAGCTGTTGTCTTCTCTTCCAAAGCACACCTATTATTTCTAAAGGATTCGTTCATATCAAGTTAAATCTAAACAAAGAAAGGTCCTGACAAGTCAAACTGAGAGGCAACATCATTTTACTACAGGGTCAAAAATAAATCAAATATTTGCTATAATTTTATATTCCCTGGGCAGAAAAATGCTTACTATTCAGTCAGGGTGACTGGGTTTTTTTCGCTGCAGTTTGATATTGAAGGAGACGCAGAGGGTAACTCAGGACACCGGTAAGTGGCTTTTCTTGTAACATGAGATTTTCATGCAGCGCGCATACGAGCAAAGCATTCGTGTGCAACTCAGCAGGAATAATCCTGCAAAGATGATCATACTTTGTTATTGATGGAAAGATGATACGGCTCCTCGGCCGCACAGAAGCAGCTCCCCGATGGTTTGCATTAGTTCATATAGAAGGCATCCGGGCTATGTGGCCAGCAGACAGCTCTGCCTTATTAGGATGAGGCAGTTTCCTTCTCAGAGCCTGCGCTTTCCTGGGTTGCGCGGGAGCCTGATGAACGAGTAGACGTTACACTAATCTGACTCTCACTTTTTCTGTGCCAAATTGATTATACTGTTTCAACATAAGCTCGAGCTCCATTCCTTAAGCTATAAGCTGGCATTTCTTTGAGTCTATAGATGTAATTTTCTGTCTTTGGGAAGGCATAGATTGTGTTCGCCGCCATCTGTGGGTGAAAGCTATACTCTTCACATGTTTATTTAGCTCCACGTGAAATCCTAAAGATGGGTATGAAGGAGGGAGAATTTCTACCTGAACCTCTTCCCTCCTCAGTCTGCCAACAGTGGATTTTCCATGTGGGGACTTCTTGAGGAGCTGCTGCACTATTATTAAACAATTATTAAGACTTCTTGTACCAGCCAGCTCTGGGGCTCGAATGATGCTGTGAACTAAACGTGGACATAAAATACTGAGTACTGGAATTTTGGCATTAGGCACGTGCCTGGTTTTTTACACGTATACATTCTAAACTTAAAAAAATGGCAGCAGCAGAAGACAGAGTTTCAAGGAGACTAATTCTGGACTCCCTCTTCCCTAAAGAAACTTAACATGATAAACGTGACTTTTTGCGAAATTGAGCAGAGCCCAGTGCTTTATGCAAGTGAAGGTGTTGGTGCAGAGGCTGAAGCTACACTGAAAACGTGTACCTGCAAGGCAGCTGGTCACTCCTGCCCTTCTCCAGGTCTGTGGAGCAGAAACCTTGGCCGCTGCGAGCGCTCGAGTCTGGCCATGGGGCAGCTCAGCCCAGAGTCAGATGTTCGCTTACTGGGAACTGGTGAAATAGTGTTGTTCAACTGGTTTCCACCGTTTGGCATAGTCTGGCCCATAATGTTCAACCAAGAAGGTACTGGCCTCCAGCTTCAAATACGTAGTTTTGTTCAAGTTGACAAATTACTTTTGTTTGTTCTCTGGTCTAAATGTGCAAACAAAGCGGGACTTTCTAAATACTCAGAAAATAACTGATAATATTGTTACAGAATAGACTTAACCAGGTAACTTCTGCTTTTGGAAAAATAAGTCAGCCAGAAGGACACATGACTACTTAGAACATTTTCTAAAACCACATTTGTCAGTGATGGCTCTTTCCAGTAGGAAGCGTAGGCTTCCACAGCACCCCCTTAGGAGCAGCTCTGGGGTCAGTGGTGAGGAGGGCAAGGTTGAGAGTCCCACTCATTTTACAGAAATCACAAAAGAACACTCAATCACAAAATGCTGACTACTTCCCCAAGGGGTTTAAAATTCTTTCTGTTGCTTAAATTGCTGTTACAGCCATAACTAAAGAAAGAGCAGAATAGGAAAAAAAATTCCTCTCGCTCCTCTGAGTGAGAGGTCCCAGAAACGTTTTCTGCAATAAACTGTCAATTCCAGAAGGAAGATAATCCCCTTCTAGACTCTCAGTCCAATAGGAGATTAATTTCTCCTAAGGTTTTCAATCAATTCTCTTATCTGGATTTTTCTCTTACTTTATAGCTTTTGTTTCTGGAAGTTTATCCAGGGACATCCCACAATAATTCCTGCTCTAGGCTTTCAA